>CABHPP010001817.1:0-10098 GCA_902168425.1 Peromyscus attwateri | reverse complement strand
CCCTCCCTTAATTTGACAATCAACTCATTTACAGCTGTATTATACCCTGAGCCACCATGCTGTCTTTCCCCAGTTCCACTGGAAATGCACCACACATCCCATGGTCTAGCCAGGTGTCATTGGTAACAACACCAGTTGCTGCTTTTGGGAGACAAGTGTAGGTCAAAACTGACCAGGTCCTAGGATTGCTTCAAGCGTTTGAAAGGGGGCTCCAAGAAAGGGAGATGACCAGAAACCAAGGAATGGTATGCTTCAGCTGCTAAATGGGGATATGAGTCCACCATTGCCTTCCAGCCTGGGGTCACAGAGACCTCAGAAGCATGAGCTATAATGAAACCCAGTGTCTGGGTTTTCAGCTGCCCTGAGCTGTGGAGGTCAGCCAGGAAGAGAGTGTGGGCAGCATTCTCCACAGAGAGGTCCCTGCAGAGGGCATCCTCACACATGACCTTCAAACGCTCCAGGCCATACTTGTCAGCGGCTGCCAGCATAGCATCTGCCATGCTGTCCAGGTCTGGTGCCTTCCCAGTGTAAATGAAGCCCATCATTGCCTTGAAGACTTGTGGCTCCAGGTCAGGGATCTCAACGCGGTTCTTTCTGCTCTCCTCCAGGTCCTGTTGAAACATGGCTCTGAAAACTGGAGAGCGAGCTGCTAAGATGGCCTTGTGAGCCCGGAATTCCTGGCCGGCTACCACCAGGCAGCAGTCTGTGAATTGGGAATTCTCCCACAGCTCTACTAGCTCATCTGACAATGTGCAGTTAGGAACCTGAATTCCTGGCTTCCGGTTCTGGTCAGAGTTGCTCCAAGAGACCTGGACCACGCTCACCTTGCAGACAAGGGTGAGGTGGTCATCTGGGAGAAGCCAAAATGCATGGGACAAGAGGAAGTCTCGAAGAACAAACTTTTTGTAACCCCATCTGCCTCCTGGCACGAACCTAAAGGCTTGTGGGCTCCTCGTGACTTTCATTTTCTCTCCTTCGGCGCTTAAGATCCAGAACTGGAACTTTGCCCAAACATGACTCTTTAGACAGCTGAGCAACACTAGGTAAACTGACAGGTAATCCGCACTTTCTTCATCAACTCCATTCGGGTACACTGTCAAACACCATTTGTCACTGGCTTCTCTTGAGAAAGTTGGGCTTCTAATGATTACACTCCTTTCCTCCACAAAAAAACGGAAGTTGTTGATGGTCCACATGAAGGAGAAATCCTCAACGTTGACTTGTGTGTGGTCCCATCTCTGGGCTATCTCATCTCCTGCCATTTCTCCTGCAGGTAGTTTGAAGGTTCAACTGGATCCAAAATGAAGAACTAGCAATTGTTTTCTCTTCACCTTGTGAGACGCAATAACAGACAAGATTTTGATTTTTAGTTTTTGTTCATCATCTGTTTTCTCTTCTATGAGGCTGGAAACTTGGGTCTCTGAAATTTTCTATCCAGATTTCAATACTAATTTCAGAGAACACAGTCTAGGCAACTAGATGCTCTTACATCACTCCATTATTTTCTAGATTGAATCTTAGGTCAATAGGTAACTAGTTTTGACAATTATACACAGCTGTTGGATAGTTTTAATCATTTATTCTATTAATTCATATAAAAATGTTGCACCAGGGTTCTCTAGAGGAACAGAATATATACAAGGAATCTCTCTATGTATGACCAAAGGGGATTTATTAGAATGACTTTGGGCTGCAGTCCTGCTAATCCCACATTACCTATGAAGGGAAAGACCAAGATTCCAGTACTTACTCAGTCCAGCACGTTGGATGTGTCCACTGGTCTTCAGTATATGCTCGTGTTCAAATATTCTCTATTGCCAGGGAAGGGATGGACTTAATACAAGGTGAGGGCAAGCAGGCAAATAGCAAGAGCTTCCTGCTTCCATATCCTTTTATATGCTTCCAGCAGAGGGTGTGGCCCAATTTAGGGTGTGTCTTCCAGACTCCAGATCTGGATTAAAGGTGTGTGTCTTCAGGCCCTGAGGTCCAGATTAAATGTTTGAGTCTTTTTACTTCCAAATTCTGTCCTTGAAATAGATCTACCTACATCAAATGAAGCAAAACACTTCTCTCTGCTGTGACCTCCATTTTAGGGTTTTAGTTAATTCCATGTCTTGTTCAGTTGTGAACCCACAAAAACCAGCACAAGTGTATTTTGCTGATGGTGGTTCATCTTAAATAAAATAGGGTTGGTGTCCATTCCCACACAGCTGTTATTTCCTCTTCTCGGGGTTTTACACTAAATCCTCCCACAAACATGATCAGGAAAGAGGTGGTTCCTTACCCTGCCAGGGGTCACAGTGTTCACAACATGGAGGTCAGGGGGGAAGAATTCATATATGGTGGTCAAGAAGCAGAGCCAGGCAGCAACTCTGAAAGTTGCAGTCTTCTTTCATCCAGACTCACAGTCCCTGGGATGGCTCCACAAACTTTCAATGGTGATCCTGACCCTCCCCCTCAGATAATCCTCCTTGGAAAAACTCTTCTCGATCCACTAAGGGTGTGCTATGAGAAGATCCTTAGTTCTCAATTCCATCATGATGACTGCCACGATTCAGCTTCTCAATACCTCATAGTTTTCATCCTCCACTGGTGAGCTCTGTCCTCTTTAAACTCTGAACTCCCATGCTTACTCTGATGGTCCTTAAAAGCAAGACAGTATTCTGGTTTTCAAAGGCTGCAGAATATATTCAACAGTTACTGAAGGAGTTTTGCAACAGTTCTTCTTAGAATGTGATCTGTAAAATGCTCCCCACATCTATCATCTCTCTCTAGTTCATCATGTCTAGAGGGACTCACTAAGCCTAGAGCACTGGGAAATACCTTCAGTGATTCAATCAGTTCAGCATTTCCCAGCCTAGCTCTCCTGAAAGTCTGGCTCTAAGACTGCTCATCCCTCAATCCAGGATAAATCAATCAATTGGTTTTGATCTCTGAATTTTGGGTTCCTCATTTAGTAGCCTCTGTGACTTCTCTGTATGTGTTTAGGGCCAGGGTGGCAGGTATCCTTTCCCTCAAATGTGTCATTTGTAATGAAGGTAGACAATTTCTGCAAGACCCCTCCTTTGTAAGAAAAGTGTTCCACCTGTAAGTCCTGAGCTTCCATGAGCATGCTCCTGCAGAGTGGGAGCAATTCTCTCCATGGGAACTGACTCCTGCCTGGGTCTCAAGTACAAGATCTTTTCATCTAGGTTCTCAGTCCAGGAATGGAACAAGTGTAGCTTTTATTTCAGGTAGGTGGTTCTCTGGGGGACAGGGCACAGCCAAAGTGATTCAGATTCCCAACAGGAGAAGTCAAAGTCTTAAGCAGCAGAGGTGTCCACGCAACAGAGAAAGCCAACAGTCAATACAGCAAAACAAAACTGACAGTAACCAGGACACATCCTGGCTCCAATGCCTGGGGGCCTCCCAAACAGTTCAAGCTCATCAACTCTCTCACTTATCCAGAGGGCCTGGTCCAGTTCCACTGGGGGCTCCTCAGCCCTTGGTTCACAGTTCATGCATTTCAGCTGGTTTGGCTATTTGTCCCTGTGCTTTTTCCAATCAGGGTTCAATATCTCACACTCATCCAGTCCCTCCTCTCTTTTGTAGATTGGGCTCCCAGAGCTCCACCTGGGGCTTGGCCATGGATCTCTGCATCTACTTCCATCAGATACAGGATGAGAGTTCTTTCATGACAGCCAGGGTGTTTGTCTATCCAGTCACTGGAGCAGGTCAGCTCAGGCAGTCTCTCGACCATTGCCAGTAGTCTACAGTGGAGGTATCTTTGTGGATTTCTGGGGACCTCTCTAGCACTCTGCTTCTCCTATTCCCCTGGGGTCTTCATTCAACATGGTATCTCCCTCCCTGTTCTCCCACTCAGCTCCTGATCCAGCTGGGACCTCCCAATCCCCTAAGCTCTCTTTCCCCTGACCTTTGCCCTCCATTACCCCCCACAAACACATCCAATTTGCTCGTGTAGATCTCATTCATTTCTCTGTTGTTGGGCAATCCCTGTGTCTTTCTTAGGGTCCTCTTTACTAGGTAGCCTCCCTGGAGTTGTGAGTTGCAGTCTGGTTATCCTTTGCTTTACATCTAATATCCACTTATGAGTGAGTACATACCATGTTTGTCTTTCTGAGTCTGGGTTACCTCACTCAGGATGAATTTTTCTAGTTCCATCCATTTGCCTGCAAACCTCATGATGTCATTGTTTTTCTCTTCTGAGTAGGACTCCATTGTGTCTATGTACCACATTTTCTTTATCCATTCTTCAGTCGAAAGGTATCTAGGCTGTTTCCAGGTTCTGGCTATTACAAATAATGCTGCTATGAACATAGTTGAGCATGTGTCCTTGTGGTATGATTGAGCATTCCTCAGGTATATGCCCAAGAGTGGTATAGCTGGGTCTTGAGGAAGGTTGACTCCTAATTTTCTAAGAAAGCACCATATTGTTTTCCAAAGTGGCTGTTCAAGTTTGCATTCCCACCAATTGTGGAGGAGAGTTTCCCTTGCTCCACATCCTCTCCAACATGAGCTGTTTTCAGTGTTTTTGATCTTAGCCATTCTGACGGGTGTAAGATGGTATCTCAGAGTCATTTTGATTTGCATATCCCTGATGACTAAGGATGTTGAGCAATTCCTTAAATGTCTTGAAGCCATTTGAGCTTCTTCTTTTGAGAATTCCCTTTTTGGAGCCTGTGGCCTATGCTGGGACACTTTGCTCAACCTTGGTGTAGGGAGGAGGGGACTGGACCTTCCTGGGCTGAGTCTTCCAGTCTGAGCTGACTCCCCAGGGGAGACCTTGCCTTGAAGGAGGTGGGAATGGGGGGTGGATTGGGGGAGAGGCCTGGTGTTGGGAGGAGGGAGGACAGGGGAATCCGTGCCTGATATGTGAAATTAAGTTAATTACAAAATTGCATATATATATATGAAACTGACAGTAACACATTAAAAAACCTGCAGACAAACACCCCCCCCTCAGAGACACACAGACAGAAACAGGAAGAGAGGGAGAGACAGAGACAGAGACAGAGAGACGGAGAGGAGACTGTTTAAAAATGGATTTAAAAAATAGAAAGTCTTTCTTAGCCAGATGGCAACTACATGAGGTATTTGGGTTTCCAGTGCAGCAACTAGCCTTTCTCAGGGTGGGCTTTTAAGCAAAAAAACCCATATTCTGAGTGGACAAACTTCAGTTAACAAGAACAGTTAACCCGAAGTAGCACTACAGAAGCCAATATGTTACTGTGTTTCAAGCAAGGTTTGAACATTTAGCAATAGTCCCAGAACTATGGATTTTCCTGGATTAAGCCTTTGTTTTAGGTGTGTCAGGGGTTACTGTTTTATTTACACAAGGGCTGGGTTTTACACCTTGAATGGTACTTCCTTCATGGAGACAGTAGTGCTTACCTCTGGGGGCCTGCTAAAGTCTGGGCCCTGTTACACAGGCAGGTCTGTGCACCATTAGCATATGGTACCTCAGAGGAAAAAGAGGCTGTTGGATCCCCTGGATAACTGGATAACTGGTGTTACTGACTGTTGTCAGCTGACCTGTTCATGAAGTGAATTGGATGACAGTCTTCTGGAAAGGTATTCAGCACCTTTTACTGCTGAACCATTTCTCCATACCATCACAGTTACTTTCTTAAAGGGGATGGAGCAGCTCCAAAAGACTAGTTCCTTCTCTAAAGCATTGGCATCTGAAATATTTTAGCAGGAATTCACAGGTAATCATGGTTTCATTCCTAAATCTTTCTTTCAATTTTAATTGCTTTCCACTCTGCATGTCTGGCTCTCCTAGAAGTTGCACTATGGACCAAGTTAGACCTCAGACTGGCAGAGTTGAGTCAGCCTCTACATTCAGACAACTCTGATCAATGCCATAGACCATCACATCATGCCTGGCTTATGAATTTCTCTTTAATCACAGTACCCATACTGTTAATCTTAAACAAATGATATTGAAAGGTTACCTTTAATATTAATTTAATGAGTAGCAAGAATTTTCACTCATCTCAGTATTAATTAAGTCAAATTATTTGAGTGAAATTAAATAAGCTTTATTTCCTGCCATATTAGGTTTTCTCCCTAACGCTTGGACTGAGAAAAAAGCCAGGAACATAGGAAAAGTGGGGTTTTTATAACTCCAAAAATGCAAGGCTAAAGGCTTTCTGAGAGTTGGTGATAGTGTTGCAGATGAATTTTGGTGATGTAGGAATTTGGCTGAATTTTTTCACCAGGAGCCAGTGACAAAGAGAAATAAGTGTTTGAGAGAATGCCTGAAATGATCGATGAACAAAGCAAAGATTACCTGTCAGTTTAGTTGGTGCTGCTCAATTGTCCAAAGAGTCATTTGGGGCAAAGAACCTTGCTGAAGTAGGGCCATGGACTCAGACATAACCTTCAACAGCAGTCAGGTCCTGGAAGTCACCATGGACCTGAGTCACACACCTCTTGGAATGGCATGGTCCCTATATTGTAGATTTATGTCTTAGTCTTCCATTGGACTCATTGTAATAGCCTGCTCTTTTATTACCATAGGTTTAAAGTAAAATTTGAAATCAAGAATGATGAGACCTACAACAGTTCTTTTATCATTCAGTAATATTTTAGCTATCCAGTGTTTTCTGTATTTCCATATGAAGCTGAGAACGGTCGTTAAAAGATATGGAAAGAATTTTATTGTAATTTTGTAGCAGATTGCTTTGAATCTGTAGATTGTTTTTATAGGATGGCCATTTTTAGGTGTTAATTCTACTGATCCATGGGCATGGGAGATCTTTTCATTTTCTCATATCTTCTCCAATTTCTTCCTCAAAGACCTGAATTTTATGATACAAGTCTTCCACTTACTTTGGTAGAGTTATCCCTAAGTTATTTTTTTATTATTTGGGCTATTGTGAAAGGTGTTTTTCTCTGATTTCTTTCCCAGTGTGTCTCTCATTAGTATGTAGGAGGACTACTGATATTTTTAAATATTTTATTACTGAAAGTAGATTCTTCTCTTACACAGTGCATCCTAATCAGAGTTTTCACTCCCTTAGATTTTTGTCAAGCTAATTTGCTGAAAGTATTTATTAGCTGTAGGAAATTTCCTGTTGGATTGTTGACCTAACTTATGTGTATGATAATGTTTTCTACAGATAAAGATTCTCTCTTTTTCCTTTTCAAATTGTATCCTTTTTACTGTCACTTGCCTTACTTACTTACTTAAGACTTCAATGGTTACATTGAACAGATACAAAGAGAGTGAAAAACCTTGTCTTGTTTCAGATTTTAGTGGAATTGTTTGAGTTTCTCTTCCTTAAGTGGATGTTGACTATGGAATGTCATTATCATATTTAGGTATGTCACTTATGTGCCAATCTCTCCTTGGCTTTTATCATGAAGGAATATTGAATTTTGAAAAATGCTCTTCTTGAATTTAATGATATGATAATGTGGTTTATGTCTTCCTGAGATTTAATCATTTGTGGGTTTATATGGTCAGTTGTATTTTTTGATTTTTGTGTATTGAACCATCCCTACATATCAGGGACACAGCCTAATTCATCATGGCAAATTATCTTTGAATAATTTCGGATTCAATTTGCAATTATTTTATGAGTATATTTTCATCACTGTTTATAAGTGAATTGGTCTGTGATTTAGGTATCTGTAAATTTAGACTTATAAAATAAATTGGGCAAGAATGCTCTGTTTCTAATTTCTGGGATAATTTGAGGAGGATGGGCAATAACTCGTCTTCAAATGGCAGGTAGATTGCTGTGCCAAAACTATCTTTCTCTGGGTTTCATTTGGTGGGGAGACTTTTAGTAATCATGCTATTTTACTAGTGTTGTTCTGTCTGTTGATAATACATATCTGATCTTGATTTCATTTGTGCTATGTGGGACCTATTGATTTTTTTTTCAGTATACATAACAACCACAGATTCCCCTCTCATCCCTCCTCTTGATCCCACTCCCCCCTGACTTCTTTCCTCCCCCCCCACCACCCATCCCCTCTTCCAACAGGATAAGTTCTCCCATGGGGCAACAAGCTAAGCCTGGTACATTCAGTTGAGGTAGGACCCTCCCCAGTTCATCAAGGGTGAGCAAGGTGTCTGGCCCTAGGTAAAGTGATCCAGAAAGCCAGCTCATGCACCAGGCATAGATCCTGATCACACTGCCATGGGCCCCACAAAGTGACCCAGCTACACAACTGTCTCTCATATGCAGAGGTTCTGGTCTGGTCCCATGCAGGTTCCACACCTGTAGGTCTAATGTTCTTGAGTTCCTTTGAGCTTGGCTCAGTTGTCTCTGTAGATTGTTCCATCATGATCTTGACCCCCTTTGCTCATATAATCCCTCTTTCCCCTCTTCAACAGGACTACTGGAGCTCAGTCAGGTGCTTGGTTGTGGATCTCTGCATCTGCTTCCATCAGTTACTGGACAAAGGCTCTGTGATAACACTTAGAGTATTCATCACTCATATTACCAGGGAGGCCAGTTCAGGCACCATCACTACTATTGCTAGTAGTCTAATCTGGGGTTGTGGGTTCATGGGAATTTCCCTAGCACCAGGTTTCTCCCTTACCCCATAATGTCTCCCTCTATCAAGATATCTCTTTCATTGCTCTCCCACTCCATCTTTCCTCTACTTCAACCATCCCTTGCTCTCACATTCTCATCCCCCATCCCCTACCCTCTATTGCCCCCACCTCATCCCCAGTACAATCATGGGGATCTCCTCTGTTTCCCCTCCCAAGGTGCTCTGCAATCCCTCTTCGGGTCCTCCTTGTTTCCTAGCTTCTCTGAACGTGTGGGTTTTAGTCTAATTATCCTTTGCTTTACCTCCAGTATCCACTTATAAGTGAGTACATACCATGTTTATCCTTCTGAGTCTGGGTTATCGCACTCAGAATGATATTTTCTATTTCCATCCATTTGCCTGCAACTTTCATGATGTCATTGCTTTTTACAACTGAGTAATACTCCATTATGTATATGTACCACATTTTCTTTATCCATTCTTCAGTTATGGAGCATCTAGGTTGCTTCCAGGTTCTGGCTATTGTAAAAAATGCTGCTATGAACATAGATGAGCAAGTGCTCTTGTGGTATGATTGATACCCAGGAATGGTATGATGGAGTCTTGAGGGAGATGGATTCCCATTTTTCTAAGGAACTGCCATACTGATTTCCAAAGAGTCTGTACAAGTTTGCACTCCCACCAACAGTGGAGGAGTGTTCCCTTTTCTCCACATCTTACTACTCTGATCAGTGCCACAGACGATCACATCATGCCTGGTTCATGAATTTCTATTTAATCACAGTAACCACACTGGTAGTCTTAAACAAATGATATTGAATGGTTGCCTTTAACATAAATATAATGACTAGCAAGACTTTTTACTCGTGTCAATACGAATTAATTTAACTCAAATATTTTGAGGCAAATTAAATAAGCTTTATTTCCTGCCATAATAGGCTTTCTACTTAATCCTGGGACTGAGAGAATAGCCAGGATCATAGCAAAAGTGAGGTTTTTACAACTCCAAAAATGCAAGGGTAAAGATTTTTGAGGGTAGGTAGAGTGTTCCAGAGGAATTTAGGTGATGTACGATCTTGACTTTGTCCCAGATATGTAGGGATGACTCAATATACAAAAATCAAAAAATGTGATGGATCATATAAACCCACAAATGACCAAACCTCAGAAAAAAGAAACCATATGATCATATCATTAAATGCAGGAAGGGCATTTTTCAAACCTCAATATTTCTTCATGATAAAATTCAAGGAGAGATTGGCACATAGGTCTCATACCTAAATATGATAATGGCATTTGAAAAACATTCTATAGGCAACATGAACTTAATGAAGTGAAACTCAAACAATTCCACTAAAATCTAGAACAAGACAAGGTTTTTCACTCTCTTTGTATCTGTTCAGTGTAACAATTGAAGTCTTAATTAAATCAGTACGGTAAGTAACAACAAAAGGTATACAATTTGAAAAGGAAGAAGAAAGAATCTTTATTTGTACAAGACACTATAATAAATGTAAGTTAGATCAAAGATTCAACAGGGACTATCCTACAGCTCTAAACACTTAACAGCAAATTAGCTTGAGA
>CABHPP010001815.1:2407-13884 GCA_902168425.1 Peromyscus attwateri | reverse complement strand
CTGTATTCATTGTAGGAGCTCCTGACCCATTGACCAGTTTAAGACTTTAAGGAAAGAAAGTCAAGACAGAGACAAGGGGAATAGAGATAGCTAGGTAGACTTGTTCACATGTGTGTACTCTGGAACAGGTAGTTCTAGGGGAAGGCTGTCTTGTCCTTGACTTAGTGGGTCCTAGAACAGAACAGCAGATGCTATGAAATGCTGCAAACATTTTGCCCTTTCCTCCCACCTCTTTAGTGTTGGCAATGGGTGAAACAGACCATTCTGTTAACTCCCCTGAAAATGTCACCTATGAACTCATGACCCATAATCAAAACAAGTGAAGGAACTGCTCACCAGGAAGGCCTTCAGTAAAGGTTATGTTAAACAATGGGCAGCATGCCCCAGGCTCTTAGTGACCTGTAGGTTGTTAGTGCCCTTAACTAATCCATGCCAGGAATGTATGCCTTGGACTTAATAGCCCCGATAAATCCACAAGTTCTACTTCTACTTGCCACTACTTCATATTCATTTTCTGAGCTTCTACAACAATCATATACAGATCAAGAGAATAAATGAGAGATGTATTGTCTCATAGATTAATGTGTCAGCAGGTACAATTTGTGTGGTTCCAGAAGGAAACTTTAAAGTTTCTTTGCCATATCGTATCCCTTCTGCTCATGTGTTTCTGATATCATTTTGTCAGCATAGTCTCAGAAGCATCCATGTTCAAAATACCTTCTTTTGACCCTTAAAGCCCCAATTGGCAATGTCCAGACAGTGATACTCTGAGGTAAGGAGGATTAGAAATTTCACATAAAATTTAGGTCTGGGGAGGGAGGGTGAGGGAATTCTAACTCTTAGAACCTAACAGTAATTCCTCTGAAATGACAGCCATTTTGTCAAGATTTCAACATTAGAACTACTTTCATTTTTCATGATCTTGAAACACTGCCTTTGGGGTGGGGGTTTGGAGGGATGGCTTAGAGGCTAAGAGCATGTCCTGTTCTTTTAGCAGTGCTCAGTTACCTTCCAAGCATCTACATTGAGTGACTCACATCCACCTGTATCTTCAGGTCCAGGGGAATTAATGTCATCTTCTGGCATTCTCAGATACCTGCACTCACAGTCATAAAGACAGATAGACAGACAGACAAACATATGGGCCCATGCTTGTGCATGCTCACATACACACACAGACAAACACACACAAACACACATACACACGCACACACACTACTCCAGAATCACCAGTTTATACTTACATACATGTATAAATGATTTTAACAATAATAAATGAGAAATTAGAATTGGAGAGGGTGTAGGGGTACACGGGATAGTTGTAATGGGGTCAGGGGGAGGTGGAAATGATCTAAAAATGCATTTGTGTCTTTTTTCCATGTACATCTCAGCTAGTAGCTAGCTCTGTCTTCTGATTCAAAGTAAGCTTTATTTGCAGGCTTGACTGGGTCAGAGTGTGATCAAAACAACCCACAACAATTTACACACTTGTTAATTGCGTAGGTGTGTTTACATGGGGTATGCAGCATGAGCTGTAGCATGTACACACTCAAAGAGATACACAACATGGCTCATATGTAGAGATCAGAAAATCTTCTGAAGCTGGCTCTCCCCTTCTACCTTTACATGGGCTCTGGAAATAGATCTCTAGTACTCACACTTGTACAGCAATCACTTTCAAGTTCTATGTTGTAGAAACTCAGGCTCCAGTGGTAAAGATACTCCTCAATGAAATGATGGACCTCCAAGTGCTCCCTCCCTGTGAATTGTGACATGTAAACCAAGCCCTAGTAAATCAAGAGGGGCAGAACTTTCAATCATCCCATGAAAACCTTCTTTATCTCTCTGGAAATGGATGGGTCAGTCTGTTCCTGCAGGAGTCCTGAAATACTGTAGATGACAACTGTCTCTGCTATTCTCTGTCTCTAAGTTGTCTCTCCTAAGGACGTTCCTTTCAGTGTTTTTAAAGAGAAAATACTCTGTCACTTCAAGACTGCATTATGTTGTCGCTTTGATGATGCTCTCTCTCCTAATTCCTATTCCACCTCAAGGCCCCATCATGTCCTTGTCCCATTGACATGAACACTCTCCTAAGAAAGCTTATCCTGCAGGACAGTTTCAAGTCAGCTCCTTTCCCAAACTGATCAGTCTGCATTTATTTAAAAAAAAACAACTCTACTGTCTTGAAATTCTGTGCAAATATACTAGGCCATCGTCCATCATCTTTTTAGAGGAATATGATAATTAAGCTCTTTTACCTTCCCCACAAGTATTTTAAAAACATGGCTCTTTTTTCTGCTTTCTCCTGTACATTTCTAATGTTTTGTGTTTTCATTTATTTCTGTTGTGTAGAAAGTCTGTTCCACTACATTATTTTCAACATTTTTATTTGTTTGTGGTATCATGTATTTGACTGAGAGATATTTTTATATAATTTTCATTACATTTCTCTTTGCAATAGTGTAAATATTTTTCTCCCCAAAATACTTAATTTCAAATCACAAAATCTAATGTGAGCATATTTGAAATTGTGTGGTATGGAATAATCCTTCTGTACACCAGGTGAATATATGTCACCTCGATTGGTTTAGTAAACAAGCTGACTGAACAATAGCTGAACAGGAAAGAATTAGGCAGAAAAGCTAAATTGAGAATGAAGGGATGAGGAAATGCAGAGTCACCCACCAGATGCATAGGAAGCAGGAGATGAACATGCCATGCTAATACATGCATGACCAGATAGCAAAGTATAAACAGAAATGTGCACCTATTTAAGTTTGAGTTGGCTAGTCATAAGATTGACTTTCATCAAGCATTTATAAGTAATATTAAGCCTCTGCGTCAATTATTTGGGAAGTGACTGCTGAGTACTTGGGAACAGCTGTGTGGGAGAGAAGCATCTGATTATGTCTGGCATTCCAACCTGTGGCTAAAATTTCCACAAAACCTGACAAAGTTTAGCAGAGGATTCCAAACACACAAGAACAGAGTCAAGCCCAGCTTTTTGGTAACAGCATTTTCTCAGGTGGGTTCTGTTTTCTGCAGGGAGCAGAGGTGCTGCTCCTTTAAGAGATGGCTTCCTGATTCAGCTTTAGCAACAAAAGCTGCTGGGCTCTTCTCAGAGGCCTTACTACCAAACACTTCTATGGTGTTCAGGAGCAGCCAGGAGGACACTACTCAGGTGGTGACATGGACCTAGAAATTTCCCAGAGTTGGAGGAGCAGCAAACATGGCTCCCAGAGCTGGCAGGAAGTATGCCTCCTTCATGAGATTAGACTCTCAGGGAACTGAATGGGAGGAGCCAGCAGCAGCATGCCATGATCTAAGTTACACAGCGTTTTTTTCTTTTCTTTTCTTCCTTTTTTTTTTTTTTTTTTTTTTTGCAGATAAAGACAAAAAACATTAGAGATAAGCAGTAAAGACAGATTCATACCGAAAAACCCTCTAAACTGGTTACAGTGATAAAAATATATATGTAGGCTTTTTTGAAGACAACAAGTTATACTAAGGCTTTATAAACTTAAGGAAATTACCTCATTATGATAAAATTTTATATGTTTTTTGTAAGTGTAAAATACTCCCCCGCCCTTTAGAAAAACCAAGGTTAAAAGTCAGTATTTCCTTGGGGCTGCAGAGATGGATCTGCAGTTAAGACTCTTTGTTTCTCTTTCAGAGGACCTGAGTTTGGTTTTGAGCACCCATACGAGTACTAACAACTATTTATAACTGTAATTCCTGGGGATTCTCTTCTGTCCTCTGTAGGTACTACACATGTGTGGTACACAGTCATGCACAAGGCAAAACCCACTCACATAAAATTAAATAAATAAATCTTGAAAAGTGTTAGACCCAATGAATGCTGAACTTATGTGGTCATATTTCGCATTATGAATGTGACACAGGGCACAATATGCCACCCTTAAGTTGCTTTCAGTCAGGTACTTGACCACAATAAGAAAAGTAGCAAACACATGCTGACTGATTTTTACTACTAAATGGGCTACAGAGAAAAGTGTATGCTGACTTTATGTGCTAAAAATCACAAAACCAAGCCACAGCCGCCTGCCAGCAGGTAAGAGACATGTGGGCAAGTCGTTCTACCACTGGCCACACACATCGAACTCAGTAACCTACAAGACCCACTCTGACACCCAAAACCACAGAACCTTTCATTCTTCCCTGGGCGAACCATCTCCCACAACGTCAGCAGCCCCTACACAAATCGGAAGAACAGGTGAAAGATTGGTCTCCCAGATAAACTGCTTTAATCTCTATGCTCTAAGCCCCAGGGCACATCCTGTTCCCCTCCTCTACCTGACTCAGGCCCAGCAGCCAGTCAGCAGATAAGTGAATAGCAGGCAGGCTACTCTACCTCAGCCACCATCCAATGGACTCTGTATCCTACAAGATCCACTCTGCTCCCAAAACCCACTGAAACCATCATCCTCCCCCTGGCCAACTATCCCCTGCAACATGAGCTGCCCTTAGAGGCACAAGCACCAGTTGGGAGAACCACCCCAGCATGGGGTCTGGGCCCTGCACCCAATTCTGATGGAATTCTACCTCTCTGGTGCAGCCCTCAACAGTAGGCCAGCAGCAGACTGTAGAGGCACAGGTACCACTTACACCATTTGGAAGAACAGACCCACTTTGCAGCCCAATCCCACCTATCTCAGCAACATCCCCAGGAACAGCCCTCCTCAGCAACATCAGCAGACCCTATAGGCACAAGTGCCACTGATACCAGTTGGAAGAATAGACACCATAGACACAAATAAAGCCCACTCCAGCCAGAAGAACTGGACAATAAGCTAGATTGAGGCACCCAAACACCTACAAACCTCAGTTGAGACAACCCTACTTGACCAGGCAACCAACCAATCGCAAGAACTCTTGGCCATCCAGTTCAAAGGACAATAAAGGAAACAGATAATAAAGGAACATATGATCCATCCAATGTAGGCTTCACAAGGATCAGCACCAGTAACTGTAATTATCCCAAACACAGATGGGTAAATTTCAGTGTAAGAATATATTCAACAAAATAAAGAGTAAATATGTCACCACCAGAACCTAATGGGTCTACAACAGTAAGACCTGAACATCCCAATGCAGATAGAACAGAAGAAAATGACTTTAAAGATAACTTTATGAAGATGATAGAACACCTTAAAGAGGACATGAGATATTCCCTTTAAGAAATCAAGGAAAAGACAAACATAAAATGGAAGAAATCAATAAATGCCTTAAAGAAAGACAAGAAAAAACAAAGAGAGAGATGAAGGAAACAGTTCAAGACTTGAAAATTGAAATTGAGACAATAAAGAAATCAGAAAGTGAGGGAATTCTGGAAATGGAAAATAAGGATAAATGAACAGGAACTACAGATGCAAGCATTAACCAACATAATGCAAGCAATGGAAGAAAGAATCTCAGGCACTGAAGATAGGATATAGGAAATAGATTTATTGGTCAAAGAAAATGTTAAATCCAACAAATTCTTAACACAAAACATACAGGAAATATGGGACACCATGAACAGACCAAACCTATGAATAATAGGGATAGTGAAAGGGGAAGGACTCCAGTTCAAAAGCATAGCAAATATATTCCACAAAATCATACAAGAAAACTCTCCCGACCTAAAGAACAACATGGCTATGAAGGTACAAGAAGCTTACAGAACCAAATAGACTTTAACAACAATAACAGCCAAATGTCACCTATTCAAATAACAATCAAAACACAAAGCAAACAGAATACAGAAAGAATATTAAGAGCTGCAAGTAAAAAATGCCAATTCACATATAAAGGGCAGACCTACCTGAATTATACACAAATTCTAACTGGAGACTTTGGAAGCTAGAAGGTCATAGAGAGATGTTTTGAAAATACTACAGGACCACAGATGCCATCCCACACTACTATACACAGCAAAACTTTTAATCACCACAGATGGAGAAATAAAGATATTTTATGATTAAACTGGATTTAAACAATATCTGTCCACAAATCCAACCCTATAAAATGTACTACAAGGAAAACTCGAACCCATAAAAGACAGCTGAATGAAGGAAAACATAGGCAATAGATAAGCTCACACAAGCAAATTCCAAAGTAGGGAAATACACACACACACACACACACACACACACACACACAAGTAGCCAGAACTTTTTCTGGTCCCACCAGGTTAGCAGCCGCTCAGATCCAAATAAATACACAGAAGCTTATATTTATTAAAACTGTTTGGCCTAATGGCTCAGGCTTCTTGCTAGCCAGATCTTGACACTTAAACTACCTCATAATTCTTATTTATGTTTAGCCACGTGGGTTGGTAACTTTTCCCAGTTCTGCCTTCATATATTGCTTCTCATGGCGGCAATGACTGGCAGCATCTCCTGACTCAGCCTTCCACTTCCCAGAATTATCCTCTCTGCTTATCCTGCCTATACTATACTGCCTACCTGGCTACTGGCCAATCAGTGTTTTATTTATCAATCAATCAGTGCAACACATTCACAGCATACAGAAAGACATCCCCAGCACACACACTCCCAGCAAAAGATAACCGGAAGTAACAATCCCTGGTCATTAATTTATCTCCATATCAATGTGCTCAATTTAAGTACAAGAAGACATAGGGTAAAAGAAAACAGGATCTGTCCTTTTGTTGCATACAGGAAGCACACATCAACTTCAAAACAAACATTACCTCAAAGTAAAGGATTTTCCAGTGAATGGACCTAAGAAGTGTAGCTATCCAAATATCTAACAATATAGACTTCAAATTAAATTAATCAAAAGAGATGAAGAAGGACATTTCACATTCATCACATGAAAAATCTGTCAAAATGAAGTCTAAAATCTAAAATCTATGCTCCAAATTCCATGGCATCCACATTTGTAAAAGAAACATTACTAAAGCTTCAATCACACATCAAACCCCCACACTAATAGTGGGAATATTCAACACCCTGCTCTCAACAATGGATAGGTCTGCCAGACAGAAACTGAACAGAGAAATAAGGGAACTAACAGATGTTATGACTCAAATGGACTTAACATGTATATACAAAACATTTCACCCAAACAAAAAAGAATATACATTCTTCTCAGCACTTCATGGAACCTTCTCTATAATTTACCACACACTCAGTCTCAAAGCAAACACAACAATACAAAAAAAAAAAGAAAAGAAAAGAAAAGAAAGAAAGAAAGAAAAGAAATAAACTCTTGTATCTTATTGGATCACCATTGCTTAAAGGTAGAATTCAACAACAACACAAACTGCAGAAAGCCTACAAACTCATGGAAACTGAATAATGCTCAATGGAATCACCACTGGATCAAGGAAGAAATCAAAGACTTGCTAGAATTCATTGAAAATGAATGTCCATCATACCCAAACTTATAGGACACTATGAAAAGTAGGACATAAAATCAGATACTGAGCAAATTCAGAGAATTATTATGTCATATTTCTGAAACATACACTCCACAAAATTGGAAAATTTAAAAGAAATGGACAATTTTCTGGATAGGTACCACATATCAAAATTAAATCAAGATCAGATAAACAATTTAAATAGACTAATATCTCCTAGAGTGATTAGAAGCAGTCATAAAAGTCTTAAAAACAAAACAATAACAACAACAAAAAACTTTGGGCCAAATGGTTTCAGTGCAGTATTCTACCAGAATTTCTAAAAAGATCTAATACCATTGCTCCTCAAATTGTTCCACAAAATAGAAAACGAAGGAACTTTGCCAAACTTTTTATGAGTGGACAGCCACACTGATAACCAAATCGAACAAAGATGCAACAAAGAAAGAGGATTACAGACCAATTACCTACTTGAACTTTGATAAAAAATACTCAATAAAATACTGGAAAAACCGAATCTGTGATTATAACATCAACAACAACAACAACAACAAAAAAATCATCCAACACAATCAAGTAGGCTTCATCCAGGATACAGGGATGGTTCAACATAGGAAAATCTGTCAATGTAATCCACCATATAAACAGACTGAAAGAAAAAAACCATATGATCATCTCATTGGATGCTGACAAATCCTTTGGCAAATTCTACACTGCTTCCTGATGAAGTTTTTGTAGAGATCAGGGATACAAGGAACTTACCTAAACATAATAAATGCAACGTATTGCAAGTTGACAGCCAACATCAAGTTAAATGGTAAGAAACAGAAAATGATTCCACTAAAGTTAGGAACAAGACAAGGCTGTCCACTCTTTCCAAATCTATAGAATACAGTACTCAAAGTTCAAGCTAGAGTAATAAGACAACTAAAAGAGGTACAGTAGATCAAATTCAGAAAGGAAGAAACCAAACTTTTGCTATTTCCAGGTAATATGATAGTATACATGAGTGACCCCAAAAAGTCTACCAGGAAACTCCTTCTACAACTGATAAACTACTTCAGCAATGAGGTGGAATTCAAGATTAAATAAAAAAATCAGTAGCCCAAAAGATAACTGGGAAGAGAAAGAAATCAGAGAAACATCAACCATTACAGCAGCCACAAGTAATACAAAATATCTTGGAGTAATTCTAACCAAATGTGTGAAAGACTTGTTTGACAATACCTTTGAGTTTTTGAAATAAGAAATTGAGGAAAATGGGAAGATCTCCCATGCTCATGGGCATAGAGGATCAAGATAATAAAAATGGCAGTGTTACCCAGAGCAATCCCATCAAAATCACAGCATAAATATTTACATACATCAAAAGTACAACATTCAACTTCATATGAAAAAAAAAACAGTATAGCTTAAACAATCCTTTACAATAAAGGAACTTCTAGAGGCATCAGCATCCCTGATTTCAAGCTCTACTGTAGACCTATAGTAATAAAAACAGTTTTGTATTGGCATAAAAACAGACATGTGCACCAATGAAAAGAACTGAAGACCCTGACATTAATCCATACACCTAGGAGTGCCTGATTTTCGACAAAGAAGCCAAAACTGTACAATGGAAAAAGAAAGCATCTTCAACAAATGGTGCTGGCATAACTGGATGTCAGCATATAAAGGATTGCAAATAGATCCATAATTATCGCCATGCACAAAACTCAAGTACAAGTGGATTAAAGACCTCAACATAATCCAGTTACCCTGAATGTAATAGAAGAAAAGTAGGAAGTAGGCTCAAAGCAGCCTAAATATAAAAGCAGTAGCACAGACATTGAGACCAACAATTAATAAATGGGACCACCTAAAACTCAGAAGCTTCTGTAAGGCAAAGGACATGGTCATTAAGACAAAAATATGACAGCTTTCAGAATGTGAAAAGATCTTAAGCAACCCCACATCTGACAGAGGACTGATCTCCAAAGTATATTAAAAACTCAAGAAAGTAGACATCGAATACCAAAAATTGATTGAAAAATGGGGTACAGAGCTAAACAGGAAAATTTCAACAGAAGAATCTCAAATGGCTGAAAGACATTTAAGGAATTGTTTATAATCCTTAGAAATCATGGAAATGCAAATCAAAACCACTCTTAGATACCATCTTACACCTGTCAGAAGGGCTAAGATAAAAAATAAAATAAAAACAAAAACCTGAGGGCAGCTTATGTTGGAGAGGTTGTGGAGTTCAGGGAACACTCCTCCACTGCTGGTGCGAGTGCAAACTTGTACAGCCACTTTGGAAATTAGTATGGCTATTTCTTAGTAAACCAGGAATCAATCTACCTCAAGACGCAACCATATCACTCTGGGACATATACCCAAAGGATACTCAATCATACTACAAGGACACTTGCTCAAATAAGTTCATAGCAGCATTATTCAGAATAGCCAGAACCTAGAAACCACCTAGATGTCCCTCAGCAGAAGAATGGATAAAGAAAATGTGGTACATTTACACAATGGAGTACTACTCAGGTGCAAAAAACAATGACATCAAGAAATTTGCAGACACAGGATGGATTTAGAAATAATCATCCTGAGTGAGCTAAACCAGACTTAGAAATACAACCATGATGTGTGATCACTCATAGGTGGATACTAGATGTAAAGCAACGTATGCTCAGACTACAACCCACAGATCCAGAGAAGCTAAGTAACAAATAGGACCCTAAGAGGCACACATGGATTGCTCCAGGAAGGTGAAAATGATGAGGTTTCCTGGATAAACTGGAGGGAGGGAGGGAAGTAAGAGAGGAGAGGAGATGGGGTATGAGAACATGAGGGAAATGTATGGTCAAGCTGGGGGAGGGTCCTTGTGGTATAGCAACAAAAATATATCTTGATAGAGGGAGCCATTGTGGAGTTAGGGAAATTCCTAGGAATCAACAAGGATGACCCCAGCTAAGACTACTAGCAATAGTGGAGAGGGTGCCTGAACTGGCCTTCCCCAGTAATCAATTGGTGAATATCCTAACTGTCATCATAGAGCCTTCATCCAGTAACCGATGGAAGCAGATGTAGAAATATACAGTCTAGAAATATCAGACCTTGTTCTGGGAGTTCAGTGGAAGAGAGGGAGGAGGGATTATGTGAGCAAGGAGGTGTTAATATCATGATAGGGAGACCTATGAAGACAGATGAACCAAGCTTGTGGGAGGCCATGGATTTTAGATCAACAGCTGGGAGCTTGCATGAGACTGAACTAGGCCCTCTGCATGTGGGAGACAGTTGTGTGGCTTGGTCTGTTTGAGGGAACCCTGGCAGGGGTACCAGGATCTATCCCTGGCACATGAGCTGGCTTTTTGGAGCCAATTCCTCATGGTGGGATGCCTTGCTCATCCTGATGCAGAGGAGAGGGTCTTTGTCCTACCTCAACTTAATGTACTAGTCTTTGTTGACACCCAATGGGAGATCTTACCTTTTGGGAGGAGTGGATGGGGGTGGCTTGAAGGGGAATCTACCTATTGGGGGAAGCAGCAGAAGGTGTCGTAGGGGAATTGTGGTTGGTATGTAAAATGGATTTTTAAAAAGAGAGTATGAGTTGAACACTGCTTAATAAAAAAAGATTGACTTCATTCATAAATAGAATGATATCAAATTCTGAAGCTAGGCATATAATAATTTAATGTGTGGCTTTTAAAAATGCTAATTCACAATGAAAGAAGTAATTCAGTTTGTAAAGGCAAGATCAGCTTTTAGCCCTATATCTGACTCCTGTATTTTATTGTTAAAACTAATTAGGTTCATGCATCAAATTCTAAAATTTACTTAAACTACTTAAAAATTTCATTTGCTCCTAAGGCCTAGGTATACGATATTTATAAAAAATGAAAAAGGGCAGTGAAAACAATGAACATCATGTCCCAATGACACCGTTGCATTATCGACCAGTCCAAATCAGAGGAAGAATGTGAGCTGGTTGATACCTGAATGCCCAAAAGAATACTAGCTGTAGGAACAGGAACTTGCTCAGAAGTCAATTGTGAACTGAGAGAGTATTACCTGTGAGAAACAAAGACCACCTTTCCCCCCC
>CABHPP010001814.1:17794-68777 GCA_902168425.1 Peromyscus attwateri | reverse complement strand
TTTTTTTTTTCATGAAGACCCATTAGGTCTCTGTCATGTTGGGCTTCAGCAGCTGTGGGTTTTCCTATGTGTTCTTGACCCCTCTGGCTTCTACAATCCTTTCTCTCTTCAGCAGGATTCCCCGAATGTGGCCTGATGTTGGCTGTGGGTCTCTGCATCCTTTTCCATCACTTGCTGAATGAAGCCTCTATGATGACAGTTGGACTAGGCACCAATGTATGAGTAGAGCAGAACACCACTAGGCATCATTACATCGACATTTTTCCCTCTAGTCGTGTTCGGTTCTGTCCTAGGTCTCTGGGCTATTAGCCTCTGGGTCCTAGCTCTCCAGGCACTGTCAGGGGTGGGCTCACTGTCGTGGCGTGGGCCTCAGACTGGACCAGTCATTGGTTGGCCACACCCCCTTAGTCTCTGTACTTCTCTTACCCCAGCACATCCCATAGGCAGGACAGACTGTAGGTCAAAGGTTCTGTGGCTGGGTTGGTATCCTAACCCTCCACTGGAAGTCTTGGTTGGTACAGGAGATGGTCAGTTCAGGCTATATACCCACTATTGCTAGGAGACTTAACTGGGGTCATCCTTGTAGATTCCTGGGAGTTTGCCTTGCACCAGGTTTCTATCTCACCCAGAAATGTGCCCCCTTTCCAGTCATCCCTTTCAGTACTCTCCCCGACCTCCCGCCCACCCCCAAAATCTCTTCTATTTCCCCTTCCCAGGTAGATCTGAGTGCCCCTCCTTGAGCCCTCCCTGTTACCTAGCCTCTCTGGGTCTTTTTTTTTTTTTTTAATTCTCTGTGTGGGATTTCATTTAGTTCACTCTGACTAGATGCCATTACAATGAGATTAGTAGTTTTGAGATATGTTGTCTTTTTTTTTTTGTGTGTGTGTGTGTTTATTATATTACTGTGTTGGTATTTACACATCTGGTGTTATTTCTTTACAATGGCTAATTATTATTATTATTATTATTATTATTTAACAGAATGTTTTTTTATTTTGGAGTGTTCCTGCAGAATTTGGATATAGTAGAGTTGAGTGTATAGTTTAGAAAATAGTTTGTTAGTGTAGGAGCTGCAGGTGCCTGATACAAATTTCATAACTATTCCCTGATTATTTGATATTAACACTATGTAGATACCTGTTGTCCAGTTAATAACAATGGCCCATTTTACCTCACTAATTGTTGGAGGATAAACAACCATGGATAATTCCATATGGAGTGTACTTGGATTTTAGTTAATAAGATTAGGAATGGGAGGGAAGTAGGGTGAGTAAGGATAAAGATTATGTAATAGATCAACTTTTTTTTATAATTTATTTTTATTTTATGTGCATGTATGTTTGTGTGAGGGTGTTGGGTACCCTAGAACAGGAGTTACAGACAGCTGTGAACTGCTATGTGGGTGCTGGAAATTGAACCCGGGTCCTCTGGAAGAGCAGTCAGTGCTCTTAACCGCTGAGCCATCTCTCCAGCCCCAATAGATCAACTTTGAACAGAAAAAAAAGAAAAAAAAAATCAAGATGGAGTTAGGAAGAAAAGATGAGATACTGTTAGGGGCCACAACAGTTAAATTGTTTAGAGGTACGGAAGGTTGTAAGTATGAAGTTTTTAAAAAAAACAAGATGGAGGAGTTAGGAAGAAAAGATGAAATACTGTTAGGGTCCACAGCAGTTAAGTTGTTTAGAGGTACGGAAGGTTATAAGTATGAAGTTTTTAAAAGGAAGAGGGGTTAAGGATGAGAGGAAGAAGAAAAGGATGAGAGGGGAGCATATAGGGTGTGGCTGAAGAAAATAGTGAAGAATACCTTTGAATAAACTAGAGAGACAGACGAGAGTCCTCAAACCTGAGCAGCACAAAAACAAAAGGAGAGCCATCGTGAGACATGTGCATGAGTGGAAATTAAATGACAGAAAATAAATAAGAATATTTGCCGAGGGAATTGCTGGCATCATTGTCCTGAGTTTTAAAAGGTGACATCTTGGTGCCCTCTGGCTTTAGTAGGTTTCAGGGTTGAGTTGAGAGCTAGTGATTTCTCAGGCCCCATTGTTCTCAGGGTTCTGGTGTGTGTGGGTGGTGGTTAAGTCCTTTCCTGGTAATTCCTTATGACTTCATTCCACCTTGAGCTCCGTTGGTCGTCCAGGTCTTGTGTATGTGAGAAGCGGCACTTCCTTTGCAGTTTCTGCTGTCTTCTTCATAGATACATTGCAAAAGGAGGTAGGCTATTTGTATTTCATTTTTGTGATTAGTTCTGTTAAGTGTTTTGTGTGTGAACTAGATGATAGGTTGTGGGTGTTTTTTAAGTGTAGTTAGGCAGATATTTAGATTGAAATAATCTCAGAAAATAAATTCTGTTCTTTTATTTACTTATTTTTTGAGACAGGCTCTTACTAGATAGCTCCGTTTAGTCTCAAACTCACAGAGGTCTGCCTGCCTCTGCCTCTTTGAGTGCTATATTTAAAGGTGTGTGCTACCATGTCCAGCCAAAAATCTGTTTTTGAAGTGGTTACTAATAGAAAGTAATTGAAACCTAATTTATTTTCTTCCTCTTATTTTAGTAATCAAAGATACTGTTAGCTTCAATAGAAAATAGAATATCTATGTATATGTGTGATATATATATATATGTTTGTATACATATTTATCTGTGTGTATATATTCTCCCTGCCCTGGTGCCCAGTCTTTTCAATTAACATCTCATCGTCTCCATCACTATTGCTATGTGTCTCATCTGCTAGTATGCTTGGCTCCTAGTAGTAAAAGGGTGAGGGGGTGTCTTAGACTCCTCCCGCTTCATCAGTCTTGGAATCACACTTGAATAATCTTAACCTGGGCTTTCAAGTTCGCATGGACATAGTGTGAATCACTGGGTAATCGGCTTGTTTATGTCAGTGATGTCACTTGTTATCTCGTGATCCTAAAACCTCCCTCCTTAAACATCCCCTAAATACAAAACAGCATGTCTGTGCATTTTTACTGTGGTGTTATGATCTGAGGCTGCTGCATGGTCTGAAGGAAGTGTTCACTCAAAGCACATTTACCTACCTACCTCATTTTCCTGGTTATATTTGAGACATTCAGAAAGTGTAACACTTGCTTCCTTGACATGATAAAATGTGAGGAGATAACCAACTGGAATAACCAAACCGTGGTATTTATTTCTGTTGGTTTCAGGCGGTCACTTTTAAGAGTTAGGTTTAGTTAACACAGGTATTTGTTTGTTTTTGTAGACTGTTCTTTTCTCCATTACCCTCTTTTCTTCATTCATTCTCTCAATACTGCCCTCAAGAAAAAGAGGATAATTCAGTGTTTTTTTACTACCCTGGAACTTGCTCTGTAGACCAGGCTGGCCTTGAACTCACAGAGATTCACCTGCGTGCCTCCCGAGTGCTGGGATTAAAGATGCGCGCCACCACCGCCCGGCCCCTTTTTTTTTTTTTTTTGAAATGGGGTTTCTCTGTGTAACAGCTGAGTTTTTGTTATTTTTATTAGATATTTATTTTATCTGAGTGTTTTGCCTGCATGTTTTTAAGTGTATTAGAGTGGTATTGGATCCCCTGAAATGGATGGTTGTGAACCATGGGAACCAAACTCAGATTTTCTGGAGGAGAAATGTGCCACTAACTGCTAAGCCCCTTATTTCAAACTGTATATATGTGTGCATGTCTGTGTGTGTATGTCTGTGTGTGCCCATGGAGACTAGAGATGTCGGGATCCTTTGCAGCTCTATTTACCGGTCTTTGTGAGCCCCCAGACAAAGGTGCTGACAGCCAAAGTTGGGCCTTCTGGAAGAACAGTACTAATACTCAAGCACTGAGACATCTCTCCAGCACCAAGGTGTTTTGTGGTTTGTTTTTTTAAATTCAGCACAACTTCTCCATTGATTCCCTGGGAATTTCACATCAAGTACCGCAATTCCACTCACCTCCCAGTCCCCCCACATCCTCCCCTCAGCCCTGCAGTGCCCCCCCCCAAAAAAAAAAACCCAGCCAAAACAAGGCAAGCAAGCAAACAAAAACAAGAGCAAAACAAACGGAGAAAAACCCTCTTTGCTTTTCCCATTTTGCTGCCTCTCTAACACCTCTCCATTTGTCCCGGTGGTGTTGGGAGTGGTGTGTCACACAGTATACTCCCACCCAATAAGCTTTACTAGCAAGTGTTCTTTGCAGTGAGTCAGTGGTCCAATTCAAGGCCTCTGGTCTCTGGCACACCAAGTCCTCACCGAAACTTCTCTGGGATATCCCGAAGCCACCCCGAGTCATGGAGATCCTGCTGGTATCGTTCCACAGGACCAGTCCCTTCATGAGCTCCAGCAAGTCCTAGATGGGGTAGATGCTAAGGTGGGCCTGGGTGGTAGCTGAACTGGTCAGTATGGGCCACTGGGACCACCCGCCTCAGGTGAGAGGGCAGAGCTCCCCTCAGCCCATGCCATCAGAGTCTCCCTCACCTGTGGTTTTAACTAAGAATCTCTTCATAATCCCTAGCAGTGTCAAAGTTAACATTAGCTTCCACAAATTAACCTTTTCCTAACTGGTAAAATATCAGAGAACTAAAAATATTTTAAAATGATTTTTGAAATGAGTACTTTATAAATCCTTATATAAGAAAGCAATGAACTGTATATATAATAATTTTCTTGGAGTATTAAGAGGGTGATGATGATTATTATATATATTATATTATATATTAATATATGTTATATATATTATTTATTACAGTGTCTGGTTTTATAGTCTTGGTTGGCCTGGAACTCACTGTGTAGACCAGGCTAGCCTCAGACTAACAGAGATTCTCCTGTCTCTGCCTCTGGATGTTGGGATGAAAAGCTATGTGCTACCATGCCTGGCCAGAAGGATGTTTTTTAACTAAGATTTGTTTAAGCTAAGCCATAAAGTGTTGTAATATTTTGAAATCCTTCAATAATGACGGATCAAGATTGAAATTGTTTTCTTTTACCTGGGCCAACAGTGGAGCTGTTGTGGCTAAGATTGGAAGCCAAACTTCGTAATAAAGCTCTTCTCACACACCTGTTCCCTGTTCTGTCCAGTATTTATCGCACCGCCCCCCCCTCCATGTGCCCAGTAGCACCTCATGCTGTAACAGGCAAGGCTATCATGTTGTCGAACTCAGCTTGTAGCCCAGGCTGGCCTTGAACTCACAGAGATCCGCCTGCCTCTGCCTCCCGAGTGCTGGGATTACAGGCGTGCGCCACCACCGCCTGGCATCCATCGAACATTAGAATTTTACCGAAACACTTAAAAGAAAGTCCAGATCTGGCTTGTGGGATGCTAAAGCAGGTTGTGTCACTGGTTTTTAAGAGGCCTTCACCTTAACTGTGTGCTTGACACTGGTGACACTTCTATAGGGCTTCCAGGACAGCAAGCATCTTCCATGCTGGGACCCTGTAAGGCAAAGCTGTATTGCTGAATGATGTTTAGACACAAGGAATTTCATATATATGTGTTACATGCACAAGGGAGGTTAAAGAACTTCAAAGGTTCCCCCCCACCCCCCCAGGGTTTCTGTGTGTAGTTTTGGTGCCTGTTCTGGATCTCGCTCTGTAGACCAGGCTGGCCTCGAACTCACAGAGATCTGTGTCTCTGCTTCCTGAGTGTGGGATTAAAGGCGTGCGCCACCACCGCCTGACACTTGGAAGTTTTTTAATGGGCTATATTTTAAAGTACACTGTACAACTATGATAACACCAACTACAGGAAGCAGTTAAAACTTAAAGGTTTAGTTTTTTAGTCTTAGTAGCCAGCTATATTTCCATCACTCAGTGGCTGCTCTCCTGGGGAGCACAAATAAGGATATGGTTTTAAAAATGTATGTGTGTGTGTGTGTGTGTTTTGCCTGCATGTATATATGTATACCACTTGTGTGCATTGTTAATGGAGGCCAGAAGAGGGCATCATATTCCTTGGACAGAGTTTCAGGCCATTGTTAGATGCCATGTGGGTTCTAGGAGTTGAACCTGGGTCCTCTGGAGGAACAGCCAACAGCCAATGTCCTTAACTGCTGAGCCATGTCTCTAGCCCTTATTCTTACTTTTTGAGACAAGGTCTCATATAGTGCATGCTAGCCTTAAACTTATCATGTATCTATCCCAGGCTTGCCTTGAACTCCAGATCCTCTTGATTCAGTTTGTCAAGTGCTGGGATTAGAGGTGTGGACTTTTTTTTTTTTTTTAAGACTGAGTTTCTTACCCGTGGTGTCAAGAATTGCTTATATTTATCTCATTGTAGAAAGCTCACTAATTGATCTGGATAGTTTCATATTATAAATATGAATTTACTATTGTGTGTGTTTTTGGTTGGGGTTAGGGATAGGAAGAATGAATTTTTTTGTTTGTTTAAACTTGGGGTACAGAGAAGACACTAGACAGGTTTGTATAAATTTTGAGGTGATTACAAGGGCAAGGGCACAAAGGTGGTCAGGGAGAGAGTGGATGATGGGCATGTGGAAGCATGTGGAAGGGGCAGAGGAAGGAGACGTGGAAGGAAATGATATGATAGCAATTAAAAGGGAGTGTGTAATAGCTACGGAAACAAGCTATGTGAAGAGGTTGTATTTGTGATTAAAGAAACAGCTATGGACTACAGTGGGGGCTGACTCTGCTGCCTGCCTTGGGACTCTTTTCCCCACCAGGTCGCCTTGTCCAGTCTTAACAGCAGAGCAGGTGTCTAGTCTTGCTGCAACTTGATAGACCATGGCTGGTTGATATCCATGGGAAGCCTGCCCTTCTCTGAAGAGAAGGAGGAGTAGATGGGCAGGGCGGGGAGGAGGGACTGGGAGAAGGGAGGGGACACTGCAGTGCGATGTAAAAACAAACAAACAAGCAAACAAACAAACAAACAGCCCATCTCTTCTTGAGTCCCAGAGTGTGAAGCTGAGATGCAGATTCCATGATGAAGTTTAGTGGAAATAGCAGCATCCTTCAGTGAATTGGTGATCTGTTAGAAACACGGGCTTTTCCTTCTGCTGAGCTCAGAGGCACCTTTCCAGCTCCTGGCATGGCACTTGGAGGTGTGTCTGAAGCAGCTGAAGAGCCTCAGCCAACCTTTTCTTTCTGTCTGTCCGTCTGTCTGTCTGTCTGTCTCTCTCTCTCTCTCTCTCTCTCTCTCTCTCTCTCTCTCTCTCTAATTATTTGTACTACCCAACTGATTCCTTCTTTGAGGGAGATTTCCCCCTTCTTCTCTCCTTCTCCCTCAATCTTGGTGAAGAATTAAATACAATCTTGCCTACCTTTTCCTGTTTTTGGAAGAACAACTTGTGTAGACATATTTTTATTTTAAAAGGTTTCCCAGTGAATAAGTGGAGGAAAATGCATTAACTCTTAAGGACCTTTCTTACTTACCTAAGAGGCCAATGAAGGGTTCTTCTGATCAAACCCCAGTTCTTGCAGTATTTCCCCAGAAATGGAGGGTGTGTTGATCTCTCATTTCTGGAAAATCTACTGACCTCAGTGTTACTTGTAGGTTTCTGATTCAAAGCTGAGTTTACTTACCACTTGGCCAATTTATCTTTGCAAAAGATTATCTGAGGGTTATATTGAGGGTTAGTGAGCACTGATGTCTGTCAAACCCCTGCCACACTGCCTGGCGGTGACAATTTTATTTGCTGAGGGCTGACTTTAACCATGAGTGGATGAATGAGTATTGGAGATAGATTAATAGATGCAGAGCTCTTTGATTTCATTGAATAATTTATATTGACAGTTGTCTTCAGACCACTTGGTGATGAGGTTTCTGACCAGTATTGGGCCTTGGGCTGTTGTCTGGAGCCAGTTCTTATTTAGCTGCTAAGTACTACTATTGTATTTTGAAGTCAACTAGGCATCAGATGCCTGGTTCTGACTTCACTCATAGTCTAAAGTGGGAGGCAGATCAATACACAGACAAAGCATTGTGAAGAAAGTTGTGGGAGAGCATGGAAGGGATTGTGAGAACACAGACGAGATAGCCCACCCTTACTAGAGCTGGAGGGCAGCCAGGAGGCCTTCTCTGGGAGTGAGATGTTCTTGAGCTAGATATGAGCAAGAATTAGCTGGGGAAGAGTGAGAGGAACGCTCTCTGGGCAGGGGATAGCATTGCCAGTGCAGCTCTGACTCATCAGCTGCAGAGTGTGGCAGGATGAAGCCTGGGAGATGAGGGGCAAGAACTTGAATGTGAGTGGGAAGCAGTTGAGACCACTTAACGATTTTAAGTGTGGGTGACAGATGATATTTATGTTTCAAAAATTTATTCTGGTAGCAGTGTGTAGGTTGAATTGAAAGGTGTAAGAATGAAAGCGGAGTCCTGGTAGGGCATTTTCCAGCCTTGGCTGGAATTTATGAGTGTACCACTCTGCCCAAGCATGTGGTGTGATATGAAATATGATTGAAGAACACATTTAAATATTTTTATGCTTTTTTTCCCTGTACAGTTGGATGGCCTGTACAGTTGAAATTGTTCATGGGGCCATGAAAGAAGAGCCTCTGTTGACCCTTTGAAAGTCAACCAAAGGGTTTAACATATGTTTCATGTTTTGTTCTAGTTTCCTGCTTAAGAGATAAAATTTTGGCCGGGCGGTGGTGGCGCACACCTTTAATCCCAGAGGCAGAGGCAGGCAGATCTTTGTGAGTTTCAGGCCAGCCTGGTCTACAGTGTGAGTTCCAGGAAAGGCGCAAAGCTACACAGAGAAACCGTGTTTCGAAAAAAACAAAAAAAACAAAAAACAAAAAACAAAAAAATAAAAAAGATAAAATTTTGTCACAGCAGCACTGAGTAGGTTATACCTAAGGAGTAGACAGTGAATGAATGAAGGTCTTGGTTTACATTTTGGTTACCTCCCCTACTTTGTTGTTGTTGTTGTTGAGAATGTGTAAAGTTCCAGTCTGTAAGTTTACATTTTAATTGAATACTGCCCACTTCCAGCCTTCCATGGGTTGGGTGGGGTGGGGGATGGCGAGAGAGACTGTGAAGTGCTCTTAAGTGTGCTTCAGTGTTCTTAGGTGCCGTTGTCGTCAGCTGATGCCGAGGCTCACTTGAATGGATAACATCAAAGTCATGTTGTATCTGCTGAGTAGTCACAGGGATTGGGGAGAAGTTTACTTTCAAAGCCAGAATAAGGTCTTGGTGTAAGCCCTCAGGTATGAAGTGATCTTTCTGGGAATATGAAATCTACAAGATAACTTACTTGATGCCTACTCAAGTCAGGACCTAGAACATTGCTTAATGGTGTTAGAAACTTGATTTGGAAGTGTTTAGTAGTATTCCTAAAAGGATGCCCCTGAGCCATTGCACTGGTAATGTCTGTCTTCCCTGTTACTTTGTGTGCTTGAATATGGATGAAGAAAATGATTTGTGGGGCAAGTTGGGAGTAGTTTTGATTTACACAGTTATTCTTATGAGTCAGTATTAACCAAACATTTCTGCCATCAAGCTTTCTTAAATGGTCTTAATTCCTTTATACTAATAACTAGCTTATACTATAATACTTTCATTTTCCCTTATTGTCTAATGATTAGTTTTGAGAAATTCCTAGTAGTCTTATAGAAGCACAATTATACATTACACTTATTTAGAACTTTTACCATTTTCAAATATATGGTTGTCTGTCTTTCATCTTCCTAAGTGTGTTCAGCTTGGTCAGTTACCTGAATTTTGCAGATAAGAGAACTGACTGGCTTGGTGTGTGCCAACTGCTCAGGAGGGTGGGGCAGAAGAGTTTGAGCTTGGCTGGAAGAATGCTATTTTTATGTTCTTCCCTTTAAAGTCTGTTTTTATTCTTTCATACATTTTATTTTGATCACAAGCTCCCCTTCTCTCACCTCCCAGATCCATCTCTTTTCCATCCCCACATAGCTTTGTGTCTGCATTTTTTTTTTAAACCAACAAGTCCAGTTAGTGTTACCTATGTAACTCTTGGATGTGTGGCCACCCACCTGGTCAGCCTACAAGGAGCCAACTCTCCCTTTTTGGTAGCTATCAGTTACCAAAACTTCCTTAGGTAGGTGTAGGCTTTTGTGACCACTTCTCCTCTCCACGCTGGGATTTTGTCTGGCTTGAGTTTGCACAGGTCTTGTGCATTCTTCCACAGCGAATCCTTTGAGATCCTATCAGCATGACCTTTGATGGAGAGAAACTTTCCAGTCCTGCCTCTTTTGCATCTGAACCATGCTATTTGTATGTAAGGCCACAGAGAGCGTTGCAGCCACAGCAAACTCATCAGTTGGGCTTTCCCGCCTAGCTATATTCTGGCTGGCTATAGGCCAAATCAGCTTTATTTATCAACCAATGAAGGTAACACATATTGACAGCGTCCAGAAAGACCATCCCACAGCAAATGGGATCTCATGAATCAGTTAAAAGTAGAATAGTAGATAATCAAGATGGGAGATGGAAATGATTTGAGTGATTGTTTCCTCTTTTCTCCATTATATTGTACATAACTCGTACTTAGAGGTATAGGAAAGAAGTCAGTCTATTCCCCAGGAAGAGATTCCTCAGAAACATGTTAGCAGGTTCTCTCTCAGGACCAAATCTGGCAGGTGAATTAAAAATTAATACAAGAATATCTTTACCTGTTGAAAAAAAGGGAATGTTTCCATGAAAATTACACAGAACTCAAATTCCAGTGACAGTAAAGTTTTAGAACATGCTCATGATCACTCCTTTACTTACTGTTGACGGCGACCCAAAGGCCTGAACTGTTGACAGAGAATCTTTGCTGGTGCCTTCCTGTGCTAGTTCTTTTTCTGTGTAAGCTCAGATGAGAGTGGTTGGAGAGGAGTGGGGACACCTGTTAGGTTGCTGTGACAGCCTTTGTGTTTAAGAGAATGAGCGTCAGAACTGGTTTGAGAATTTGGTCCTTTCCTTCCTTGTCATTTGGCTTTGACAACTGCAGCCCAGAATGGACATTCAGGCTTTTGTCCTTGCATGGTGAGCTTGACTAGCCCATTGTATTTGGCATTTTGAAAGCACTTTTTCTAATGGCTTGTGTTGGGATTTGCTTTTGAGAAGCTACTAATTGGCACTTCCAACATGGACAGATTGAGGCCAAGTAAAGCCTGTGGGTGCTTGTCAGGCAGTGGTGAAGTTAAAAATCACCTGCTGTCAACATCAGGGAGTTTTATTACCGTTTTCATTTTTGAATAAATGAAGAGTCATTAGATTCCTGGAGTTTGCAGACTGAATGGAGAAACTGGTTATTCTCCTTACGTGAAGTATTCCCTTTGTCTCTATAGCCTCATGAATCACTCTTTGCTAGTCCTTTTTTGCGTTTTTAGCTAGGAAATTCAGAAGTAGAACTGCTTGAGTTGTTATAACCTAGCCACAGAACTGGAGAAGGGAGCTGGCCATCTTCAAAGATGTGTTAAAGAATGAGGTTGTTTTGCTGTCTTAAAGCTGGGAGTTTGTGTATTAGACTCTGAAGAACACTGAAGACCATTATAGGCAGATGAGGGAACTATCAGGAACTCTGTCAGCTTCTTTAAAGTTTATTTGTATAGAACTTTTATAACTTTGATCTATTTTTAACAAGTAAGGTTCATCAATATGTTTTTCTGTAGAAGAGGAATTTAAACAAAAATCAGCCCTGCTGGGTGGTGGTGGTGCACACTTTTATTTTTTTATTTTTTGGTTTTTTGAGACAGGGTTTCTCTGTGCAGCTTTGTGCCTTTCCTGGAACTCACTTTGTAGACCAGGCCGGCCTCGAACTCACAGAGATCCGCCTGCCTCTGCCTCCCGAGTGCTGGGATTAAAGGCGTGCGCCACCACCGCCCGGCGCGGTGCACACTTTTAATTCCAGCACTTGGGAGGCAGATGCAGAGGCAGGTGGATCTCTGACTTCGAGGCCAGCCTGGTCTACAGATCAAGTTCCATGACAGCCAGGGCTACACAGAGAAACGCTGTCTGGAAAAACCAAACAAACAATTTGACAGAAGTCTTGAGGCTTGTTACTCATGGTGTTGTGTTATTCGAGTGACTGAACTACCTTTGAGGTTGAACAGAATCAGCCTGGCTTCCATATCCCTATGCAGAAGGAGCAATCTTTGGTCTGGAAGTTGGAGTGAAAATAGTACCTGTGAGAGTCTAGGTGTTCTAAGAATATGGGGCCATCTGCTGCTAGTTCAAGAGCAGGGTCCATTATGTGCCTTGCAAGTATGCTTCTTACATTGGCGCTTAAGTCTGCCAGGTAGGTCTGAATTCAGGAAGGCTCTGAGGACCTTAGCAGTAGGCCAGTGTTTATCCCTGATTGATTCCCAGGCTTCAGAGTGCATTGTTGAGACAGATTGCTGGTAGCAGTCCAAGAAAGGACCAGATATCTTCTGACATGCTCCCTTGTGGGGCAGATAGATGTTCTTTGGGAACCATACTTTGAGAACCAGGGCCATAGTCAGTTTCTTTGAGGGACTTTTTTCTCATTGATTCATCTCTTATGCATATCTGTTTTCTAATATTGTTCTGCCATAAGGGATGTCATGTCTATCTCTGATGTGATCTGGAAATTTTCTCAGGGCAGTTATGTATGTATTGGCCAGGCGGTGGTGGTGCACGCCTTTAATCCCAGCACTAGGGAGGCAGAGGCAGGCGGATCTCTGTGAGTTCGAGGCCTGCCTGGTCTCCAAAGCGAGTTCCAGGAAAGGCGCAAAGCTACACAGAGAAACCCTGTCTTGAAAACCAAAAAAAAAAAACAAAACCAAAAACCAAAAACCAACAACCCAAAAAACCCCCCAAAGCAAAAAAAAGGTATGTACTGGTTATAAAACCAGTCCTAGTAAGTAGAACCTGTAAAGCTGTGCTTGGTTGTGTGTTGTAGATACCTCTTTCTGTATTTTTCTTCTTTTTCCTCCTCCTTTTTTTTTTTCCCTTCCTTCACTCTTATTCTTTGTGGGGAAAAAACACTTGCTTTACAAAAACTGATTGGATGTGGAGGTCCCCTCTCAGTGGGTATTGGAATGGAGAAAGGAGTGGATGACATTCCACATTGTCTGTCTCCCGAATGATACTGAGCACATGTATTGCCTTAGTGATTGCCCTTTCAGCTAGCCCAGTCAGACCTTTACATCTACAAGAAGCTGTCTGTCTTGCCTAAATGTTGACAGATGTGCACTTACTGAAGAAATGTAAAGTTGAGCTAGAACTGGGACAGTAGAAAAGATAGGATAGAGTAGAAGCAGTGTGTAGAAGTGAAGAATGTCTTTTTTTTTTTTTTGGTTTTTCGAGACAGGGTTTCTCTATGTAGCTTTGCGCCTTTCCTGGAGCTCACTTGGTAGCCCAGGCTGGCCTCGAACTCACAGAGATCCGCCTGCCTCTGCCTCCCGAGTGCTGGGATTAAAGGCGTGCGCCACCAACGCCCGGCTTAAGAATGTCTTAAGTGTAAGTTTCCTAAAAGAATGTCCAGGCAGGTGTGTAAAGTGTGATAATGGCAGTGAAAGCCCAGGAAAACAACAGAAATAGCTAGGAAGAAGCCATTGGTGTGGTAGGGAAGTGAAGCTGTTCAATAAAGATGTGCTTATAGGCCATTTTGTTAGGAATAGAAAAAAGTAGTATTCCTTATATTGAATAGCTGCCTTGCAAACTGCTAGAGACAGGGGTTCTCTATGTAACAGCCCTGGCCATCCTGGGACAGGCTGTATAGACCAGGCTAGCCTTGGACTCACAGAGATTCGCCTGTCTCTGCCTGAGTGCTGGGACTAAAGGCGTGCGCCACCACCGCCAGGCCTTGGTGTGCGCTCTTAATCTGTACAAGCAGTACACTAACTGCTGAGTCATTTCTCCAGCTCCTTACTTAGCTTTTTTGTAATCACATTTTTTGCATTTGCTAGTGTGTATGTTTTCTATTACAAAAATGCTTGAGGATGAGTTTTTTAAAAAGCAGAAAGGTTTCACTATTTGGTGGTGTAAGGATAATAATGGCTATTGGCATGGGTTTGATATTGGCAAGGACCTCTTGTTAGATGCCATTATGTTAGGAACATGTGTGAGAGATAGAGATGATAACGTGGAGAGATGTGGCGTGTATATCTTCTGGCTTCGCTAGTCTCTAAACACACATGTATTCAATCATGGCAGTTACACACTCGTGACCTTATCTAAGCCTTACTGCTTCTCACAGACTTCAACTGTGAACACAGTTCCCACCATTGTAACCCTCACAGAAGTGGTTTAACTGTAACATGAGTTTGAGGGGGACAAGCCATACTCTTAACTGCATATTTTTTCTTTGGAGTGGAAAAGTAAAATAGAATGAATTTGCTACTAGGGCCAGTATTGGACATGTTACGCTTTTATTCATGGGTCTTTTTTTTTTGAAAATCTCTTTTTGTGGAAATGGGTCAGCTACGTATTTAATACATGAGTTAATCTTGACTGCCTAGAGACCTGCAGGCAGGGCTTGTTGGTGGTGACAGGTGAGGACTGTGGAGACAGTGACTGTGGGAACAGTGTGGGCCTGTGCCTTCGTCAGTTTGGAGAGCCACCTGCCTGTCTCCAAGTGCTGGGATTAAAGGCATGTGCAGTCACCGCCTGGCTAAGCACATTTTTTTAAACATTGTCAATTGAATTTTGATTAATATTGATTTACTTTTCTGGTTAAAGAGGGCATGTGTTTATATTTTATTTGGATATACCTCATTTCAGAAGCACTTGAGGTAGCAGCTTTATGGAGTGTCTGGACAGAGTAGAAGGGATGATTGTGGAATGCCATAATTAAAGAGACTAGTGGTTTTCAGGAGCAGTATTCAGAAGTACAGTTTTTTTCCACCTAACTTTAGAAATTTGTTAGCTACAAAATGGGACTGTAGTGTTAATGAACTTTCACTCCCCCTGCTGGCTGACTCTTTAGAAATAAGCGTGAGAAAAAAGCAGAGTTCCAATTCAGCTTGAGAAAATTTGTCAAATTTCATAGTCTCTGTTCAATTGGGTAGAATTACAGGGGATGCCATTTTGCAGAAGGGGTGATTGATTATATTTTGTTTTTCTGTTTGGGGCTTCTTTGCAGTGGTCCAGAGGATATCCATTGACTTTTTTTTAAAAGTTAAACTAGGTTTTAGTTATAGCATGCATCAGAAACTTTTCCCTAGTCACAGAGATATGCCTGCCTCTGCCTCTGTATTGCTGGGAGTAAAGATGTGTGCCACCATGACCAGCTTTTGTTTTCTCATTCTACCTTAATCAAAAACATATTTTAAAACAGACAAGGAGTCACGGCTTTGATTATGACAACTGCTTAACCAGGGCTAGGCGTCTGTTCTGAGGGAAGCCACAGACTACACAGCATGGGGCAAGTGGTGTTTGGACCATTTGCCAAGTCCTCCTGTCACATCATGTTTGTCTAAAGTGAGTGGGCGGATTGGCTTGGTAACATGCAGGAAGTTCCACTGGGGAGGGAACCGTTTGGCTTTGTTTTGTACTGTATATTCAGTGTCTGAAACATTATAGGCATGCAAAAAAAGTATTTGTGGAATGGATGGGATCTGATGAGTGGTGTGGTTAATTTGCCAGCATAAAATATGCCTAAAACAATAAACTTTGAGATAAATATTCTATTATTTCACTTTTTTTCCCCCAGTGGGCAATTGTAAACCATCTCATTAGATGTAAACATTTTAATCTTTTCACAAGTCTGTTGGTCATAAAACTGCTCACTAGATTAGTTAATGGCATTTTCTTTTCTTGAAAAAGTTAAGAATGGCACATGAGGTTTTGATGACACACCGAGCATTTATTTGTTGTAAAAGTTTGAATGAGTTAGTTTGCATCTTCAGAATTCATATTTAATATTTGCATCTAGTAGTTCACTGTTATGAAATAAAGTTTCTTTGTGTAGAACAGTTGGAAATCAAGGACAGTTCATGCATTTGGTAGCATTAACCTGTAAAATACTAAGTCATTTAAAGGTAAATGTTTGCCAGGTTTACAAAGTTGATGCAACTGTCCTTACCAGTTAGCAACAACTTAAACATTGTGTTACTGGATTTAAAAACTAAATCAAAAAGAGATTTTTGACCTTGAGGCTTAAGTTATTTTTTAATAGACAGCTTTTATTTCTGATTTTACTAAATGGCCTTGTTTAGACCTTCCTGGATGCTAATAGGCAAGCAGGAGAGAGAGAGAGATGCCACTGAGAGTAGAGGGTAAATTGACTAGGAGCAAGTCACAGGTGAGGTGGTCTGTAGGCAGTTTCGGGTCCGATGCTTGGCACAGAAATAAATGACTGTTTGCTGCAGTGTAAGACCGGGAGTAGAGCTTTCACTCCCAGCCTCATCTCTGGGCTCTACTTGACTGAGTGCCCCAAAGCTATCTCTGGTGGAAATCTTGCCTTAAGTTTAGTAAGAGAGGACTCCTTGGAGGGTTCAGCTAGGAGAGGTTTAAAAGAAGTGTTTAAAAGGCAAGTCTGAGCCAGGCAGTGGTGGTGCATGCCTTTAATCCCAGCACTTGGGAGGCAGAGCCAGGCGGATCTCTGTGAGTTCGAGGCCAGCCTGGGCTACAGAATGAGTTCCAGGAAAGGCGCAAAGCTACACAGAGAAACCTGTCTTGAAAACAAACAAACAAACAAACAAAATAATATATATTTATATATAATAAAGATTTATTTAAAAATGGCCTTTTAATTTTAGACATTGTTAGAAGCCAAGTGGTAGTGCATGTCTGTAATGTCAGCATTTGAAAGCAGGCACAGGGGTATTGCCCCAAGTTTGAAGCCAGCGTGGTCTTTGTAGTGAGTTTTAGGCTAGTTGCGGCTACGTATAGTGAGGCTGTGTATTGAAACAACAAAGAATATTTATGAATTCTTTTTGGAATTAAAGAGAAGCTTGAAATTAAATTTTAGTTCTACAAAGTCACTGTTTGATTTTTTTTTTTTTTAATAGGTTATCCCCATTGTTAGAAGCAGATGTCTTGAGTGCAGACACAGCTGAGGTACTAGGGCATTGCACTTCATAGTGGATTATCAGTGACTTGACTCTTCTGTGTCACTTAAGGAAAAGAGGTCCTTTTTTACTTCAGTCACTGTAAATGCCAGTAAGAAGTACTTTCGAGGTCACTGACTTTTAACACTTGTGAGGGTAAAGCCAGAATTCACCAAGTCTTTTAGGAATTTGTCAGTAAAGGGCACCATGTTACCATGAAATATTTGGACTTGTGCTAAGGATCTGGGATACTTAGGAAGATGACATCTCCATTAGTGGGGAAGCTCCATTTATCCACATTGTTTAAATTTTGTTCTAATCAAGTGTGCAGTTTAGGAAACATAAGGGAAGATAGGCATAGGTGATTGTTACAGGCACAGGAATTAGTTTAAGAAGAAAAAGTTTTCCTGTCTGTTTTTTGTTGCTGTTCTGTTAACAGGTTTGAAGGGTGTGCATTCCCTTTTATGGGTTTGAAATGAAGCCTGTTATGCAGTCAGGAAGCAAATCCAACCTCACTGAAAACTCGCTTGCTCTGGTGTATCACAGATAGAAAAATTTTAAGGAAATGCTCATATTTTCCTGCATGAAAAATTCATATGAATCAGAGACTTCTGAGTCTCTGTGTCACCTGGTTTTCTCTGCTAAGGAGCTGTGGTCCTAACCTCTAGCTGACAGCTAGCTGCTCAGTTAAGGCACTGATTGGTGGTGAGTTAGAGAACTTGGGGTAAGGCCTGGAGCTCTCTCTGTTTGCCCGTTGTCTGACTAGAGAAAGGAAGGCTGGCAAACCACCAAGGTGTCTTCTATCTGGACCATGGCTATTTTGGAGAAAGGGGATTTGAAGTTCTTCTTTGTACCCTTTGTGTGGGTTTAAAATTGTTTATTCTGTATTACTTGATCAACTAATGAAAAGTAACAATTGCTTGAGTGTCTTATTAGACATTTACTGTAGTCATCTAAACCAGAAACTTTGCTAAGAAACCCTAAGAGTTCTGACAGCAGGGTCAAATCCCACTTTTTGACAAGGCTACCAAATTCACTTTGTGGGTGGGACTTATATCTGAAAGTGAGGCTGCTTACCATACTGGAAAAGTATTTGTAGATGAAAAGCCCAGATTTTATTTCTGGCTTCCTTAATTGGCTACATGACTTCAGTTATGACCCAGAGTTGCTATTGTATCTATTGGGATAACAAGTCCATTTCTCTCTTCTTGCCCTCTGTTCCCAGGAGAACTAGTGAAGGGTAAATAAGCACATGTGCTTGTTGAACCTTTGTACTGATTTTAGTGCAGTTTGGGTGCAAATTGAGATTTTAAGTGGAGTGTTTAATCCATTAACATTGTAATTATTGATGTGGTTGAACTTGGATTTACCTTTTTTTCTGTTGTGGTGGTTCAGGATTTGAGACCAAGACCTTCCTTTTACACATAAGCATTCTGCCTCCAGATTATATTCCATAGCCATGGTTTCCTCCTTTTTTAAAGACAGGGTTTGACTGTGTAGTCATGGTTGGCTTGGAATTAACAGCCTGCCTTTGCCTCCTGGTTGTTGGGATTAACACAATCATAGTCTATTCTTAGTGCTTGTTTTACATATTCCTGCCATTTTGTTTCTTCCCATTTTCCTGATGCTTTTTTGGTTAATAGACGATGTCTAGGATTTGACTTTAGAGTATTGGTACTTTTGCTCTACCTTCTATTTTGAGTAGCTTTCTGGAGATAAAATTTTGTATACATACAATTCACTTTTTTCAAGTACAGCATAGTACTTTGGATTAGTCAACACCCCACATGACTACATATGGGACAGTGATCTTGTAAGAATCCATCACTTGCTGGGCAGTGGTGATGCATGCCTTTAATCCCAGCACTCAGGAGGCAGAGGCAGGCGGATCTCTGTGAGTTCGAGGCCAGCCTGGTCTACAGAGTGAGTTCCAGGAAAGGTGCAAAGCTACACAGAGAAACCCTGTCTTGAAAAAAGCAAAAACAAACAAACAAACAAAAAAAAGAGTCCATCACTCAGAGGTGATGCCATCTTAGTTTGTGTAAGTGAATTTGTTAGTTGCCTTATTTTGGTGAAAGAAACAACGTAAGGGAGATTTATTTTGTTCCTGGTTTTAGAGGATTTCAGTCCATCACAGCTGGGAAGTCATGGTGGAGCAGGTCTTGTTTATGGTGGCAGGAACTTGTGGTGCGACTTTTTCACATGTCAGTAGGTGTGTAGCAAAGAGTGAGAATTTGGAAGCGAAGCTGGGTTATTACAGTTTTTAAAGGCTTACCCTCAGTGACTCATCTCCTCTGTTAAGGCCCCATAGCTTCCCAAAATGGCTCCCCCAGTGGGGATCAGTTGTTGAAACACAGGTTCCTTTGTGGTGTGTATGTGTGTGTGAGCATGTGTAGGTAGAGCGGCATTTCAGATTCCAGTCTAAAGAGTGAGTATGCTCTGTGATGCTCACACAGTGATGAAATTGCCCAGTGATGCTTTATCAGGCTGTATCGTGTCCTTACACGACACAGGACTGTGGATCTAGAGTTGTACAACCATCACAGCAGTCCTTTTTTGGTGCAGTGCTGGAGATTGAGCTGAGTGCTTCACATATGTTCAGCCCTCGGCACCTTCATTTTAACCCTAGGTACTTGTAGTTTGATTTTGTTAACTTTGTATGCAGATTTTGGACTCTCTTCTTTGTGGTTCTCTGCCTATCTTCCTGATGTTCCCCTCCAACCCTCCATTTCCATCTGATGACATCACTCTGAATTTTGCCCTTGATAATTCTTGTCAGTGGGATTCATTTCTATTCAGATGGCTTAATTGAACCTACCATCAGTCAGATGTTACAAAATAGGAAACTGTGAGCTGGGGAAATGGCTCAGTTGATAAAGTACTTGCTGTACTGGAATGAGGATCTGTACAGATGCAAACATGTTCCCCCCTTCCCCCACCCCTCCCTCCCTCTCTCCTCCCTGCCTCCGTGTTGTTCCTTTATTTTCATTGTGAGTTCCTCTATAGTTTCCACTTGTTTTTGGTTGCTGACCAGTGCCTTGAAGTAGTTACTTTTTATATTCTGCCCATATTGTTCTTTTTATCTATGGGACAATTTAGCTTCTAGAAAGTGGGAGTTATTTTTGTTAGCCTTTCTATTGAAGTGGTGTGGTGTGTCATGGGTGTGCAGGCACAGACAGCACTTCATCATGACTGAGCAAACTGACATGACTTGGGGACAGACAGTATTACCAGTCCTTGAAGCCGTGTGATGTCTCTTGCCAGCCACTGTTCGCATGTGTCTCTAGAATAGCCATTATCCTCCCTTCTAGTGCCATAGATGGAGTGCATTTGTTGTTGATGGTTGTATAAATTCATATGCTTTGTGTTTGTCTGGTTTCTGTCTTGGTGCTTATTCTAAACTGTGTGCATGTGAGTAGTCTCCCTTACTGCTAGAGAGTTCATTGACTCAGTTTACTACAGAGTTCACCCTTCTGCTGTATAATGGCTTTGGATTATTTCCATGTTGGAGCTGATTAAACACACACACACACACACACACACACACCCTACAAACCCTACACCCACCACACACATGCATACACACACAGGGACACACACACACACACACCACACACACACCCTACACCTGCCACACACATGCACACATACATACATGCGCACACATACACACACCACATATAACACACCCCCTACACTCCTCCACACATGAGTGCACAAACATATCCTACACACACCACATACAGCACACATACACATGCATACACCACACATGCACACAACCCTCCTACACCCCCTCTACGAGAGTGCTCATACACACACACTCTCTCTCTCTCTCTCTCTCTCTCTCTCTCTCTCTCTCTCTCTTACACACACAACATGTACACACACACACTATACACATAGAGTTTAGTATTCTTTTATGTCATTTTGGACACTTTCATAAAGTTGACCAAATGGTGGCACTTAATTTTTTTTCTGTTTGGTTTTTCGAGACAGGGCTTCTCTGTGTAACAGCCCTGGCTGTCCTGGATCTTGCTCTGTAGATCAGGCTGGCCTCGAACTCAAAGAGATCCGCCTGGCTCTGCCTTCTGGGTGCTGGGATTAAAGGCGTGCAGCACTGCCGCCTGGCTTTGTTTATTTATTTATTTTTAAGCTGGTAAGCTCTAGGAAGTTTTAACTTCAGTACATTGGAACCGAAGTTAAAGCAAATGCAGTTTATCATTCTTTCCATGTCCTAGCCTCTAGTGTTTGGTCAGTAAATGGGTATTTTGATAATAGAAGGCAAACAACCTTAATTTATACATTATCACTTGTTTGTCCTCTCACTAGAGCTTACTGAATTTAAGTGGGTGATAGTGACTAGATCTGCCGTTGACAGTTGTACGAGGCATTTTATATCCTTTCACACATACCTAAGTTCTGCTGCCTGCCCTAGTGTGTTTGTCCTCTCATGGGTCAGGGTCAGTTGTCTGCTGCCCTGAAGGTGGTTTGTTGCAATGTGTTTTTCCTGCTTTGGGGTGGAATTGTGTAGTTTCTATCTCTTGTAGCTTAATGAGGGGTTTGCACTTACCATCTCACTGAATCTCTACACACAGGTGTTTTGAAAATAGGTTTGTTGTAGTTGTTCTGGACCTAGTTCTCAGAAGAAAGGGAGGATGCTGAAGAGCATCAGAAAGATGGAAAAGGAAATGTTACCTGAATACAAAATGTCTTTATAGTTCATGCTGAATACTTGGTCTCAGACTGTTTAGAGGTATTTCAGGAGGTCCTAGGAGCAATCCTAGATATTAATGTTTATATATTTATGCAAGTACTCTGCATATTACAAGGAAGGCTGAAGAATTCTGTATACTGTAGCTAGAGTTTTCCTGCCTGGCCCACGGTCAGGACAAATCTCTCACCCGCCAGTCCCACAGCTGCTCAGACCCAACCAAGTAAACACACAGAGACTTCTATTGCTTACAAACTGTATGGCCGTGGCAGGCTTCTTGCTGACTGTTCTTATAACTTAAATTAACCCATTTCTATTAATCTATAAGTTGCCACGTGGCTCATGGCTTACCGGTATCTTAACATCTTCTCATGGCAGCAGCTGGCAGCATCTCTCTGCCTCAGTCTTCCACCTCCCAGAATTCTCTTCTCTGCTTGTCCTGCCTGTACTTCCTGCCTGGCTACTGGCCAATCAGCATTTTATTTATACAGAGCAATATCCACAGCAGTATACATGTACAACAATACATATATGTACACACATTAACATATACACACATTTTAAAGAATTTTTTGAAAATTTATTTCATCAGTGATGGTTTTATTGTTTATCCAGACAATAGACAGGGAATGCCACTTTCTTTTTTTTTGGGACCATTGTTTCATGGGGGAAAATTCTTTAGTGCTGTGTATATTTATATGTATCCATGCATGTATTGGCCATTGAATCTAGAGCACCATGCATACTAGGCAAGTGCTCTACCCCTGAGCCATAACCCTAGCCTTAGTGTAGTATTCTTATATATATTCTGTAGCAATATGTAAAAGGAGCTTCAGCTTACCACAGAAATGGGTCCTTTCCTTGGTTCCTGCTGTGTGGGTAGTTTTCTTGCATCTGGGAAAGCAAAGAGTGGGGGACAGCATTTAGTTAGACTGGTTGAATTTGTCCACTTTCTGAAAACAGTGCTTTTCAGAGTGGCAAGGAAGAAGGGGCTCCTGGCAACTCAAGGGATAGGAGGAGAGGAAGACATGGAATTTGTTTCCTGTGCTGTCCGGTCTCTTTATTCCCAGTCTGGTTTTTAAGTAGCCAAGGGAAGGGTCTTCTGCCTGCCTGGGATCAGCCAGTGTGCAAGGCTCTTGTATACACAAGGCGGTGCTTTCCTCCCTGTGAGTTTGTTCTAAAGACAGAGCATGATAGGGTGATCTTACATGTCTGTGCCTGCAACACATGTTCTTTCTGGTCGTAACTGGACTTGGAACCTTGTAGGGAAGCACGGCATGCCCAGCTCATGTGTAGTTGACGTTCAGCCTGGTAAAGTGACCTATGTAGCTCTTATTCTTAATGTTTTTATGAGTGTGCACTAGAGAAAGGAATGTGAGAACACAGAACTCAGGGCGGGGTGTGTGTGTGTGTGTGTGTGTGTGTGTGTGTGTGTGTGTGTGGCAGTGACACTCACTTCAAACTGTCTTGGTGTGTGGCATGACACTGGACAGTTCATCTCTGCTCAGGCAAGAATAGTCTTCAGGTTTACCGCTTAAGTTTTGTTTCAAATGCAGAAAACTTTTGAAGGGGGCAAGTAGGAGATTGATCTTAGAAAGTGGAAAAAATGAAATGGAAACTTGACAACATCATAACTTGCACTGTGGATAATTAGTTTTTGTAGTTGTGAAATATATTCTTTTCTGTATGTAGCAAATATATAGATAGTTCCAGATAGATATGTTCCAGAGCCAAACAAAATAAATTAATTGTTCCATCAAAGGCATAGATGTGGCCAAAACTTTATTTTGCTTGTCATCAGTAAATATTTTAGAAGAATATTAAATAATTGGGATGAGTGAGCATTTTTTTTTCAGTATGAATGGTAGTTTATTACTGGTGAAAGATTATCTTGCTGTTACAGACCTTCAGAACATGTGTTTGAGTATGAAATACTAAACAGCACTTAGAAACAGATGTGTGTGACATTTAATTCTTTTGAACAGAGTATTCTGTTGCTGTCAGTATGGTGTGAAGATTTGCTGTGGGGCTTTTGAGGAGCTAGCTATGTGTGGAGGCAGGCTGTTAGGTGACCACCTCTCTGTATCCTAGGATTAAAAGCCAAAACTTTTCTGCAGGCCGTTAGGTGACCACCTCTCTGTATCCTAGGATTAAAAGCCAAACTTTTCTGTATGATGTTTTGTTATTTATCTATAAAAAGTTTACAAGCTTTTAGAGGTTGTGAGATATGGGTTATTTTTGTTCAGATGATTGGTCAATAAAACATTTACTAAGAAGAAATGTTTTCTTTTCTCCACTCTAAGTTTTCAAAGGACAGTAAATGGACAAAGGAAAAAAACCGTTAAAGGATTTAATTAAAAAAAAAAAAAAACATACCAACAAACACACCATAGCTGTCTGGGTTACTTCAGCTTCCTATTTCAGAACTCCATCTCAGCTGCAGGAATAGACCCTGTAGGAGCCAGTGGACTGAATCTAGGCTGCTCTCTGCTTCTCCACCCTATTGTGTTAGAAGGATGCTGCTGCAGTTGTTTTTGATCTTAAAATGACTTTGTTCTAGAACTGAAAAAGAATGATGTCCTAATCTCAGACAGCAGAACCACTCGCTAGGAAGTTCAGGGGGAATTTAGACGTGCTCCAGAGTGGATCACATAGAGCCTCTCAAGACCTGAAGACTGAGTTGAACACATCCTGAACAACCTCTCTGAATTTAAGCTTTTAGAAGAAGCTTATCTGTGTTAAAACTTTTGAGAAAAACATTGCTGGAAATAATCTATTCAGGACTCACTTCAGGAATGTTCTGTACATTGCATTTTTCATGCAGCATATACTTAGTATTAGACAACATTTTTAAAAGATGTATAAGTCTAGACCAGAAATGATTGTTTCATCATATGTGTTTTGATAAGTTCATTATTAGGTCTCTGACTGTGTATGTTAGTGCCTCAAGAAAGATAGTCTGCCGTTATCTCAAGATGAAGAAGAAAGGAATATAGAACAATGATTTCCTAAGTACAGAATCTCTGTTTTGTGTGATGGAAAAGCCCCACAAATGGACTGTAATATCATGGCATAATATCATGAATGTAATAAATCAATACAATTAATGTAAAACAAAGAAATATTATTTAGGGGCTGGTATTGTGGAATATTTGTTTAACTAGGCAAAGATATGTTACATTTGTTTAAGTTGTGGAATATTACCTTAACTATGTGAAGGTGTGTTATATTTGTTTGTGCTGCCTTTGTTAATGATGTAAAGATGTGTTACATTTGTTTAAAAAAAAAGATGTAAGAGCTAGCCAGTAATAAGCCTGAGCTAATGGTCGAGCAGTTATAAATAATAATAATAATAATAATAATAAAGTCTGCAAGGGAAGGAAGGCTGAGATTGTGTGGCTTTTAAATGAAAGAGCTAGGTGAATGCCTGGCCAGAGTGCCAGAGTGCCAGTTAATGCTGGGAGAGCTAGATGTGACTGCCTCTCTCTCTTTCTGCTTAGGCCAGCAAGAGGCAGGATTGCCGGTGGAAAGAGGCTGTTAGCTCTGGGCAAAGCTGAATCATGAATCCTTCCTAAGTTCTCTTTTCTCTAATTAGAAAATAAAGTGGGTTGCTGGGACTTTATACAGTTTTTAGACCTCCTTAGCCAGAAGGAACCCACTGTATATGCTTTTAAATAAAACAGTAGAGCACTAAAACCAAGAATTTTTCAGCCTTTGGGGCTTTTGTAGATACTTTTGTTCCTGGCTTCATAGAGATTGAAAAAAAAAAAAGTTTCAATTTTGAGAAAGCAAGGAATGCAGAGGGGGTTAAGATACAGATAGAGTTGAAGACTATTTTTCTTTAAATTGTTCCTTGTGTACTGTTATTAGGATAGAAGTTATGAGTTTCGAAAGCTCCCTCTATAATCAAATGGAGACCACAGATCACTAAGTTTAGCAAGTGGTCCGTGTCAGAGGAGATTGCACTTTCCTAGGACAATGACTTAGTTTAGCTACAACAGAGTGGCCAGTGTTGGGTTTTCTACAGCCAAGATTAACTGTGACATTAGGGAGTTTTTCAGTAATAGACCAGCTGTGTAGCCAGGCTGCTGAATGTGGGAGACAGTGACATCTTACTGCCTGGCCTGTGGACCTGTTACCAAAAGCACCGCTCTTTGTATTCTGCCTAAGCAGTTCAGTCTCTTTGAAGTGGAAAAGACAAACTGTGATCTTGCCTTAACTGTGCTGATGACACTAGTAGTGTTGGGAGTAAGGGGCCAGGCAAGATTAAACCTTAAACCATAGGCTGCTCAGGGCTTTTTATTGGGGGCAGAGGGCAAAGGAGAGGCATGCTTCACTCTTCTTGTTCTCTTTTTTTCTTCACTCAATAACACATACATCCTGTCATTATGTCATACATAAGGAAGGCTAGGCCTTAGTGTTTATCTCCTGCTTCCACGAGGGGTTACATTGGAAGGCATGCTTTCATACATTAGTTCTGTGAGTCAGAGTCATTGTACTTCTCTCCCAGAGAGGGAACACAGGGGTAACTCAGATCCTAGCCTCACTATTCTGCATGGTTTCCCACCACCTCTCTTTGTTTAGCATGGAGACTGTGTGTATTCATCTTTTTTCACTGCAGAGATTGAGGGCCAGGACTAGACAGCTCCGCCTCTGGTTTGGGCTGCACATAAGAGGAAAAACAGTGAGTAAGTAGCTAGTCAATTCTTTAGGCATTTGTTAGAAATTTTGTGTTTATATTTGTTGAGTATGGCACTCCTTGAATGTGTGTGTGTGTGTGTGTGTGTGTGTGTGTGTGTGTGTGTGTGTGAGAGAGAGAGAGAGAGAGAGAGAGAGAGGAGAGAGGAGAGAGAGAGCGCGCGCGCGCGCGCTGCTTAGGACATTCCAGTAACTGCCTTACATTTCACTAGCACATCTAGCATAGATAGAGTTAGATTTCAAGTAGTTTACAATTCTGATTAATCGGTACTATAAATTACAAATAGTCTAGTTCAAAGGACAACTGGAGGGAAAGTGCATTCTAGTGTAATTTTACCAGTGGTATAATTTGTCACTTGAAGAGAATGAACATTTAATTCTCATGTTCTTTCTAATTTCCTCTATATAGAAAATACCTAGATTATCAATGAGTTTAGTTTGCAGATAGTTTTAAATGACTAATGTATTAGAAATATGCCCCATATCTAAATGATATCTTTCTTCTCACTCACTTACTTGATGTGCAGGAGGCTTGTTAGACCTGTCAGCCTCCTTCAGGAGAATTTACAAAGTTCCAGTCATCCTTTGTGGAGAGGGCCTCAAGAAGGCCTGCAAACAAACAAACAAACAAACAAACAATAAAATGTTTTGTATTCCCTTATATTTGTAGCTTTTAAATAGAGGTCAATTTGGAACTTGACCACATTTAAATGGGGGATTTTACAAGTGATTGAAAATGAGGTACGTTTTCATTGAGAAGTGAGGATTACTTCATTGAGAAGTGGGGACCCTTGCATATCCTTTGAGAGACTGCTAGGATGTAATTCCATTTGATTTTTGTTTCTAAGCCAAGATACATGAGACAGTTTCTCATTGGCACCATAATATTAAGTGGTAGGGCAAGGTTACCAACAAGCAAGTTATTTTGGGGGCATTCCATATATGCCCTGATTCTGCCCAGTGCACGTTCCTAAGAGATACGAGTAGAGAACAAATGACTGAACTCCTCAAGCTCATGTTGCATAGAAACATAGATCATGTTTCCTTACTCAGACTCTTTCCAGAGAGGAGTTTTCAAATCCACATTGGAATTTTGGGGAAGGAGTTTTGACTTTTATATTCCCTGCTGTCTTCAGGTTTCATTTTGAGAGGAATAGAACTTCTAACAAGATTCTTGTGATAGATACCCACATGATTATTTTTCAGACCCCTGAAAACATGACCAATAATGCCCAGAATGTTTTGGGGGATTCAGGTCTATATCTAGTGACTGTACATTTCTTTGGCAAACAGTCATCTTTTGGAGCTTATATCTTTTGAGTAGGACAAAATATTAGTATGAATTTCAGAGATAAGATTGGGTCAAAAGGGTGGGTGATTATCAAGTTGAAGAATACTTAAGGTTTCTACTGAGGAAGGGCTAGGGACTGTGTAGGGACTGTGCATCTCAGACACTTGTTTGAACTTGCTTTCCTCATATTTCAAGTGAAACCTTCACTGTCCTAGAATGTTGTTGTGAGAAGTAGGGAACTTGGTATCTGGTCTGTAATTAGCTTCCTCTTTTGTTAGTTCCTTCTTGCGGCTTACAAAGGTAGACCTGAAGATAATATTGGAATCCGGTCTTTGAGTAATGTTCTGTATTCCTTGAATAACTTTTTTGAGATCACTTCTTTAAAACACAGCATTTTAGTTGTGCACAGAGTTTGTTGGAAAAGGGAGGAAAAAAGTATAATTCTGACCACAGCAGCTAAACAAATGTTTTAAGTTAAAAGAATATGCTGATAATTCAGCCTTGAATATTACACCCAAACTGAGAGACAAGCAAACAAATGCTAGATTTAAATTGATGAATAATATCATTTTAGGTAAATCTCGCTCAAGTGCCTCTTAGCCTCATTTCCCTGTCTTTGTAGTTAGAAGTTAGACTTGATTTTGGTGTGAGTGGTTGAATCCTGAAAGAGTAATTAGTTCTTTGGGGAGGACTAGTGATTTCCATAGTAGATGGCGGATTCTACATTTATCTCTATACACTTATGTTCAGTAAAGCTGTGACCTTTTAAAATATGAGTGGCTTAGTGCATGTGCATATGCCAAAGTCAGAAGTCCTTGTCACAGGCATTGTAACCAAGCTGCTGGTTCTAGACCATGCTCCAGTTCCTGAGTCGGGTAACTTACTATTCAACCACTGAAAGTCATAAAGCACAATGATATTCTAAGGAACACATGTGGCAATGTGATGAAAAGTCCCCCTTGACTTTCCTTTTAAACGTCATTCTGGCTATAAATGTTGTTCTTGAATTTGAAAGTAGTAGAATTGTACAATATTTATTAATTGTACAAAATTTATTGTACAATAAAGGAAGTAACTTGTAAAAACATCAGAGTTACTTCTTAGTTTGAAAGAAACATACTTACTGTTCTTGATATGTGCAAGACTATTAAATATGTAATCATGACTTTTTAAAATTAAAATCATTAAGACTATCAACTAAAGTAGTTGCTCTTTGTTATGGTTATTAAAAGGCATATCAAGTCAGTTAAACTTTATGTATACTATGAAAAAGGTCACAATCAGATTGGAGCTTTGGGTACTGAGAATGACTGTTAAAAATAAGCTATCTTAAATAGTATGATCTGGGGTCAGGGAGATGGCTTAGTTGATAAAGTGCTTGAGGACTTGAGTTCAGATCCTTAGCACCTATGGGAGGTGAAAACAGGAAGATCCTTGAGGTTTGCTGGCCAGCCAGTTCAGCTCAGTCAGTGAGCTCCAAGTTCTGTAAGAGACCCTGTCTAAAAAAAATCTGTGTCTATGCCTATATGTATTTGTAGATATAAATATAAAACAAGTGGAGAGTAATTGAGGAAGGCACTTAGTATTGACCTACGGCCTCTGCATGCACACACACTTGTACACATGTGTATTTACATATACACTATATACAAAATTAAAAAATAAAAACCTTAAAAAATTGTATTCCCTGGTGGGAAGAATCTTGTAAAGACCAATGTCAATACAAATATAAAATTGGATTTTGTTTAGATTGGGTAACTTTATTTGACACTAGATGTGTGCATTTTAGCTGTTTAGAAAAACATGGCTTTTGTTTGTTTGTGTGTTTTTGGGATAAAATCTTGGCTGTAGCTCAGGCTGTCCCTTAATGTGATCATCATCTTGAGCCGGCCTCTCCCAGGTGGTGGGATTATAGATGTGAGCCACCATGCTTGGCTGTTTTATTGAGTAATAACGACTTAATCAGTGAGAAAATCTAGTCTCTGAAGATGCTTTTTGATCACCAGCTATAGTTTTGGAATAAATTCATTAGCCGGTGATTATAGAAGGAATATGGATTGTTTATCTATTTTAGGGATTCATGTATAGATCTTTGGAAAACAGTGCCTTGACCAGCACACTAACAGACCTGTGCTGTCTCATGTACAGCTACACTTCAAATTGTGCTGGTGTTTATGATTTGTGTCTGCACCAGTGCACGTGCGAAGGTAAGTTAACACTGGTGTCTTTCTCTGTTGCTCACCACCTTATTGTTTTTAAAATTTATTTATCATGTGTGGGCGTTTTGCCTGTATGTCTGTGCACTGAGGGTGTTGGATTCCTTGGAAATGATGTTATTGAACGTTGTGAGCTTACCATGTGGGTACTTGAAATTGAATGAATCCTCTGAAAGTACTCTTAACAGCTAAACCAATTTTTCCAGCCCCGTTTTCTGCTTTTGATTTGGCAAATTGGAACCATTAACAGCCTTATTTCTGTCTGTCTGTCTGTGTCTGTCTTGTCTATCAATCTATCTATCGCTGTCTATCATTGAGACCATTAATAGCCTTATCTCTGCCTAATCTAATCTAATCTAATCTAATCCAATCTAATCTATAGGGTCTTAGTGTGTAATCCTGCCTGGAACTCACTATGTAGATCAGGCTGGCCTTGAACTCACACCTTATATTTGAGATATGATCTTTAACTAAACCTAGAACCTTGCTGTTTTGACTAGACTGGTTATGGTTACTGTGTTGTAGATATACCTTCACTCCCCATCACATAGGCATTGCTGAGTTTATGGATAAGTGCCACCATGCTCAACTTTTTATGTGGGACTGGGGATCTGAACTCAGGTCTTGGTGCTTGTAGAATGAGCACTTTACTCACTGAGGCACCTCCCAGCTCATGTTCTTACTATTTTTTACTATTTTAAAAAGATATTCATAAATTCTTTTTTTCTTGTAATTTACTAAATAGAAGAGTTACAAAGCAGAGCATAAATTAGCCTTTTCTTGTGTTTTATCTTCTGAGAAGCAACTCAGGTTCACAGCTATACATCTTTATATGTGCATTTCAGCTTTTCTGTTATAAAGTATGATTAAAAGTTTTAGAGATTGTAATTAGGAAAAAAATTAATAGATGGATGAAAAAATAGTTTCATTGTGCATTGTTCAAATTTTCTTAAAACCAGACTTGTATGTTTAAATGTGATATAGCTCAGTCTCTGATAATGTAATAGATCAGCTGAGCTGAGCTGTGAAATAGTCTAATGAAGTCAGATATTATATTCTAAGGGAATTAACATCTGAATTGTAGTTGCATAATTATGGCATTATCTGTAGGAATGCATAATGGCACACCCATTTATGACTTACTCTTTTAGGGTGTACTATTTCTGTACCATTTGAATTACACGTGTATGGGGACTACTTGTTAGACTCCTTTCTATTGTCCTATGCTCTTCTGGGATCCTTGGAAATTTGTAATTTGACAGCTCTTTAGAATAATGCTATTCTTCAGATTGTTAATTTTTCTTTTTGTTTAAATTAGTCTACTTTTTTAAAAAAAAATTTTATTTTGGAGACAGGGTTTCTCTGTGTAGCCCTGGCTGTCCTGGAACTCACTTTGTAGACCAGACTGGTCTCAAATTCACAGAGATCCACCTGCCTCTCCTTCTGAGTGCTGAGATTAGAGGTGTGTGTCACCACCACCCAGCTTAAATTAATCTACAATTTTAATTATCCACAGAAAGGTAACCTTTAAAATGGGGTGGGGGTAGTTGTAAGAGAATTTGTATAAACTGTTCTCTTAGATGATGTTGAGTTTTTGCTGTAGGTGGGTTAATAACATGTTCTAAATTTTTTTTTTTTTAATGTGGTGAAAGACTACATTCTCTCTTAATTTCCACTTAGATGATAGAATAATTTGGCAGTGTGGGAGTGGAAGGGGTCTAAAGGTTTCCCTCATTGTACAGAGCGTACTTGTAAAGACTTCATCTGCTGCCATTTTGAGCAGCATGGGCTTAAACCTCACATATTTAATAAGAAACCAAGACTTGGTGGGTTCAGAGTGGGCTCAGCAGCTCTTTAGTTTGCTTGTCCTCTCGGTAGGTACAGTTCCAGATGCCCATCCTTAAATGAGGACCTCTGAAGCTGGAAGAAAGGAAAGGGGGAAAGGACCTTCTTCCTTCTTGGCAGTTTTTCTTTTACTAGGGAATAAGGCTTTCTCCTGTGATTGTTGAGTCATCTCTCACTCTTACTTCTGGGGCTGGAGAGATGACTCAGGGATTAAGGGTGTGCTCTGCTCTTGCAGAGGACGACCCAGGTTCACTTCCCAGCATCCTTGTCAGATGACTCACGCCCACCTCAACTCCAGCTCCAGTAGGTTTGGCACCTGCAGAGCACCCCCCCCCCCATTACAGATAATAAAAATAATCTTAGAGAGAGAGAAAGCTTAGTTCTTCTTTCAGAACTGTTGTCACAGACATTTTTACATGAATTATTGCTAGAGAATGGTGATGCTGCCGTATTGATGTGTCTGTGCTGCTGTGCCTAGGCCTTGATATGTTCATATGTAAAGTGTCCCCATAGGCTCTGTGTTTGAACAGTTGGTCCCTGAGTTTGCTGTTACTGCTTGAATGTAGCCCTCATCTTTCTTTTGCTCAAGAAATGTAGCTAGCTGTTCATAATACAGGAATCACGTGTCTTCTGTGTTCACATTTCAGCCAAAGTCTTACACAGCCATTGCTTTGCAGTACTCCTTCTGTAATTGGTAATTCTGAGTGGAAAGTAAGTCCTTCCTCAGTTCATAGTTAATATAACTTGGTTTTCGTTAAAATTTTATTTTATTCATTTTATTTTATGTGTGAGTGTGCCTGTATGTATGTATGCACACCATGTGTTTGCTTGCTGTCTTGGTGCCCATGGAAGTCAGAAGAGGGTATTGGATCCCTCAGAACTGGAGTTACAGATGGTTAGGAATTGTCACCATGTGGATACTTGGAATCAAACCTGGACCCTCTGCAAGAACAGTGAAGGCACTTAACTACTGAGCCATTTCTCCAGCTTCCTTCAGCTTTATTTCTTAATTGTGTGTGTGTGAATGAATGAGTATATGCTTTGTGTATGCATGTGCCTGTGGAGGCTAGAAAGAGGCATTGAGTCCTCTGGAGCTAGAGGTACAGGCTGTTGTGAACTGTCTGATGTGGCTGCTAAGACCTGAACTTGGTACCTCTGGGAAGAGCAGGAAGTGCTCTTAACCATCTCTCTAGGCCCCTTTGTTTTTGGCTGTTAAGTAAGTAGCACCTTGGTTTGAATCCCTGCAGTGTTAGTACTTTTGAGATATCTTTGATTACTCACATTTGGACTCTTGGCTGTCTATAGAGAGGGACTGCATTTGGATAGAAAGGACATAAGCCTGAGCATTGGTAGCCTGTCTCTTGTTCCTCTTTTGCTGACTTCCTGGATGCATGGCTGTGAAGAAAGCCTGTCCCTCCTTGAGATACAGGTGCTTTCCTTTTTTTTTCCTTTCTTATTTATTTATTTATTTATTTATTTATTTATTTATTTATTTATTCATTCATTCTTTCTTTACATTGCACTCATTAATTACACTCATGATATTAATCACATTTGTGGTATTCATAGATTACATTCGCAGTATTCATTCAATTATATATATATATATATATATATATATATATTTTAATTTTAAATGCCGAATGTCATTTATTGAAGTGGGGAGGAGGTCTTAAATACAGGCTTACAGCACAATGGGAGGACCCCGGAGGGCAGAAGTTCCCTACTGATGTTTTACAATCTTGCTTCTAATCTGTTAACGCCCATTATTCAGGATACACAGACAAGGAACTTCTCTTAAGCATTCAGGAGGGTGGAACCTGGCAGGGAATTAGCATAGGGAGGATCTCAAGGTCAAGGTGCGCAAGCAAGGCAGCAGTTACCCAAAACGGGGGCCAGGGCCCTACAGGTCCCCCTTTTATTAAAAAATGAGCTTCTGACTTGGGTTGCATGGGACGTCAGCAGGTCACCTTACCCGACATGGAGACGACAGGTGCTTTTCTGTAGCAAATAACCTTACCATTTCATGTCATTGGGCTGTTTGGGTATAATTCAAAGGTTTTCTAAATTTTTTGTCATCAGTAGTAACTTTTATGAAGTAAACACTCTGATGTACCAACAACTTCTGAGGAGTGGCCAGTACCGCCGTGAGGTTTGCTGTTAGTTTGCTAATTTACTAAGCAGTGTTGTTTATCAGCCCGCTCCGTTTTAAAATAAGCACTGCTCTGCTATTTTGGAAGTTTCTGAGAATTTGAGTATTAACATGATACAGCAGAAATTATTCTAAATTCAATTAAATGTTTGAATGGTTTATTTTAGTTTCTATAATAGCATAATTTATAAAAATAAATCAGACTTTCTATTCTGCTTTATTTCTGAAAAATGACAGTAATGGGTTAAGTTGGGGCATAGTTGTCCCCATCACAGGACAGAACCAAGTGAATGTCTCACAGCAAACTGTCTTCTGGCTTTGTGCCACTGTTTCCTATAGGCTGTAAAATGGCAGTAGGTGCAGTGGAGAGAAATTGAGTTCTTTCTCTTCTCAGTGTGGCCAACTGTAAATAAATCTACTTTTTCTGTATCAATTTCTGTTTTAATTTCTTTTGGAATACCGGGGAAACTAAAGTAGTGGATTACGTCCCTGAGGTTCTGATAACATATCTGTTCTCTAAAAGCCAGCCCAAATGGCAGAGTCGGCAAGCCCCAGACTGACTTTTCCACAGAAGCAAATCAAACAGAAACTGTCACAGTCACTTTTGTCAGACTTTTCCATCAGTGCAAATAAAACATCATCAGGAAAAGGCCCGCACCCTTCCTTGCTTTAGCTGTTACTCTTTGCTCTATTCAACCCCTTCAGTTCCTGAAACCTCTTTTGTCTTCTAAGGTTTTAGGGCGTTTCTGACATGTAGAATCAGACATTTTGTGGTCTTTTGTGAGTAGTGTCTTTTTTTCCCCCCTTGGTTTTTCGAGACAGGGTTTCTCCGTGTTGTTTTGGTGCCTGTCCTGGATCTCATTCTGTAGACCAGGCTGGCCTCGAACTCACAGAGATCCACCCGGCTCTGCCTCCTGAGTGCTGGGATTAAAGGTGTGCACCACCACCGCCCGGCGTGAGTAGTGTCTTTTACTTGGTATGTTTTCAAGTTTACACCATTGTTACTGTAGTGTGCACCATATGAGTATTTGCTTTTCTATGGTCAACTGTGATTCCATTGTATGCATATACTACAGTTTATCTACTCATTAATTAGTATTTTGTTTATTTTTACATAATATAGCACCAAAATAATTTAAGCAAAACTGACAAAAATGGGTGAATCAACAGTAATGGAGACTTTGGTTCCCTACTTGGAATGGAGGGAAAAACCAGACAGGTCGCTCTAGGGAACAAGAAGACTTGATCACCATTGTAGACAAACTGGATCTAGCCAACATAAGCACACTTACCTCTCAACAGAGTATGCGTGGGCACATTTTCCAGGGCAGACTATTTATAAGACGATGAAGCAAACCTTAAAATATTAAAAGGGATAGAAATAACACAATATGGTCCTTGATCATGTAAAATGAAATTAGGAAGTAATAGGAAGAAATTTGGGAAACTCACAGTATGGAAACTAAACAAGGTACTCCTGAATAATCAGTAAATCAGATAAGAAATTAAAAGATAGAGCAGGAAATGCTTTGAGGAGAATGAAGATAAAGGCACACCATGTCAAAATGTGTGAAGTACCTCTAAAGTAATGCCAAGAGGGAAAAGGCCTATATTAATATTGAGGATATCAGATCCATTTCCTCTTCAGTCCCTTAAGACACTGGAAAAAGAAGAGTGAACAAAGGGAAGGGAGTAATAAAGATGGAAAAGAATGAATGAAATAGCCAGCAGAAAACAGTCAGAATCAGTGAATGCAGAAGCTCATTCTTTGAAGATATCAACAAAATTAGCAAATAAGTCCCTGGATTGAATGAGGTTCACAGAAAAACTTAAAATGCTAGGTTTAGAAACCAAAGAGGGAGGGAATGCTACTGCCAGCCTTACAGCATTAGAAAGGACAATGAAAGATCATTATAATCAAGTTGCATAGTGACAAGTAACAAGGGAGTCTACGAATTCTTAGACGACTATTATATTGACTCATAGACCTCTAAGAAGTTAAGAGACGAACTGGATAATCAAAGTGCCCCCCAGAACATTGCTAGATGGAATCACAAGGAATTTTACCAGTCGGTTAAAGAAAAATTAATTTTCATTTTTTAAAAACACAGAGAGCTAGGGAGAACTTGAATGAGAGAAAGTCAAGGGAGAGGGAGAGAGGAAGAGAGGAGTGTGGGAGAGGAAAGTGAAGGGAGAGAGGGAGGAGAGAGAGCATGAGTTGCCAGGCAGTACTATCACACCGTTGTCTCTTAGGGATATCGATTCAGAAATCCTCAGCAAAATGCTGAGAAATCAAATAAACAATAAATAGTCACATGTCATGATCATACGGGATTATTTCAGGAGTATAAGGTCAGTTTAACCTCCAGGAGTAAATTACTATAGTACATCTTGTCAACAGAATGACAACCAAAACTATATGATAGTCTTAAAAGATGACAGCACTTAATAAAGTTCAGTGTCATTTTGTGAATAGACATCCTCCACAAACTACCAGTAGAAGCTGACTTTGTTAGCCTGGTGAAAGGCATCTAGGTGTAGCTTTGTATTGTGCTATTTTTAGTGACTGCTTTAATCTTTTTAATCTTCGACAATTGTCTTCAGATGATTCTGTGCAACTCTGTGTGGCCTGAGAAGGTCTCATCCCCCACTTCTTCAGCTTTGTGCATTTCATCAAGTGTTTTTTTCCCTCCATATGTAATAAAGCCAACATGAGATTGCTACTAGTTTTGCTCAAAGGGTGGTGGGTAATTATCACTTTATTGACCTCTCCAGGGCTGACTCCTTTGTGTAGGTTCATATTTCCCTTTGATGTAATCTTACTCCTTGAATATTTTGAGAAATAGTTTAAATTTTTGGTTGTGTAGTACTGCTGAGAAGGAATTACTTCAGCTTTCATGTGTCCTGAAAAGCTGGCCCCTCTTTGAGTATATTTTTGCTGAGCATAGAATGGTAGGTTAGCAGCTTTTTATTCAGGGAGCTGAAAGTGCTGTTCCTAATGGAAAATCTGCTGCCATTCCCATCTTTGTACTGTGTTTAATGTGATTTTGTTTAAAAATGTTTGTGATTACAACTGAGTTAAAGCAATGCTATTATATGGTATGCCTTGGTGTCTTTAATCTTTGTGTGTATTCATTGAGATTTTCAGGTGAGTGGGTTTGTGGTTTTCATCAAAGTTCTAACATTACTGCTATGTTCAAATAATTTTTTTTCTGCCTCTTACTCCAGTTACACATATATTAAGGCATTCGAAGGCACTTTGCCTCTTTATTACCCTGCTTCATATGCTTTATTGTGAATATATGAGTTCATTATAGAGCAAATGTTGTGGTAATATCTTTTGAATTTAACTTTTTGAACATATGCAAAACAGAATACTTGTTCTGATGCCTTTCGTTCCTGATACTGTCCTCTTTGTTCATACGAGTTTCTAGTAATTGTGGATGGGTTTGCATTCGTTTGATGTTCCAGCTTCTTTGTATTATGTTATAGCTGCCATTAGTTTATCTGTACTCATTCTAGAACAAACCCTATAGTTTACAGAGTTTTGTTATCTGATAGAATAAGTCTGCCAACTTAAGGATTGTCCTGGCTGTATTTGGCCATTTACATTTGCGTCAGATTCTAGAAATAGTTTATTAGTTTTCTAAGAAAATCCTGTTAAGCTTTTGATTGAGATAGCACCCATTTTATGTTTAGCAGAACTTTCTTCTTTCATCATATTTTTGATCATATTTCAGTCCATATAGTTAGGTTTTCTTGAATTTTATCAGTTATATTTCATGGTGTGTAGAATAGAGATCTTGCTGATATTTCACTGATTTTTCTTGATATTTGTTTTGTAGGATGTTGTATAAATGAGATGCATGTTTATTATAAATGTTTCAAGTTTTATTAACAGATTTAAATTTTAGAGCTGTTTATATTCGCAACAAAATTGAGCAGAACCATAGACATGCTGGCCTCATGTTCCACCTGCCTACTGTCAGTACCCCACCACTGTCCATTAGATTGTATTGCATTCATTGTACTGCCACTGAGTTTACATGGGGTTCATTGTTGGTGTTTACATTCTTTGGGTTTGAACAGATGTTTAGTAACATGAATCTCATATTACACTGCTCTTTAAGTCCTCTGTGTTGACTATTCTTCCCTCTCACTTAAGCCCTTGCTACTTGGTTCTTTTTTTGCGTTGACTCTGCTGCCTTATAAGCATTGAAAAATGTATAGGCATCATGGTAATAGTTCTGTTTGTTTTGTTTTTATTTGAACTAGTGCTCAGGTGTCCCCCCCCCCCCCCCCAAAGCATTTACTTTGTAGCCCTGACCGCCCTAGAACTCACTCTGTAGACCAGGCAGGCCTCAAACCCAGAGATCCATCTGCCTCAGACTCCTGAGTGCTGGGACCAAAGACGTGTGCATTAATGCCTGTCATAGTGCTCAGTGCTTTTTGTTACTAAGTTTGCTGTTTGTTGTTGGTATTGCATTATTTTTTTAATGCCTCTTTTTCTGTTTTTGTACTGTGCCTGTGATTTTGAAGATCATGGATGCATAATAATGCTTAACTGATTCTTACATCTTTTGATCATTTATTAAGTTAATATATGGTCTGTTATATTGATGCTTGGAGGCTAGACCAATTTTGGATAATGAGAGGAAACTCTACCTCATTGGCTGTTGTCTTTTGTTGTTCATTTGCTTTTCAAAATTTTCTTTCTTTTCATCCATGTCCATGTGTGAAAATAGTCTGTAAATTTCCTTTTTATACTTGTAATGCCTTTGTGGAGTTTTGGTATCAAGGTTATGCTGGTCTCTTCAAATGAGTTACTTCCTTTCTGTTCGTTGTTTTGTGTGTTTGGTCGACTTATTATATTATTTGTAGAAATTGCCAGTAAAATCCCCTGAAGTCATTTGAAGTTTGCTTCATTGCCATTGAAGCTTTAAAGTTTTTTTACATTATAAGATAGGTTAGGTTTTTCTAGTCTCAGTTTTTGCTATCTTTTTTTTTTTTTAATCTTAGAAGTTTATATTTTAAACTTTTACATTTTAAACAATTGCATTTGGTGGTATAGTGCTGACCGAATTCTCTTTTATACGTTTGTGTATGATTTCTAATGTATACTATGATAAATATACAACTTCATGAATTTTTAAAAAATGCACATTTCTATTTTGTATCTGTGTCAAAATAGTCATTTAATTAATCAAATCAATGTAAAGAGTGTTTCTGTCGTTCATGTAGTCGTTTTGCCCTTGCGTACTCAAAACCCTCCCTCTCCATAAATAACTACCGTTTTAATCTGTCACCATGTATTTAAGCTTGCCTACTGTAAACATATACCTGGAATTATTGCTGTCCCCTCCCTCCTTTCCCTTTTCTGTTCAGCATTATCTCAGTAGGGTTTGTCTCTCTTGTTGTTCGCTGTACCAGTTACCGCATGTTGTGACTACAGAGCAGCTTACATGGTCTCCTGTGGCTGGACGTTATTTCAGCCTTTGTTAGGGATAATGCTGCAGTGAATGTTGCTCTTCGCTTTGTGAATGAGTTGGTGAGCTGTAGGCTATGTATGTTTAGCTTCTTCACAGTGGCTGTATCACTCCACTCTCCTAGAATTAGTATATTGATACTCTAGTGCACCGCTTTGCCAACATTTGTTTTCAGTTCTTTGCTTTAGTTATTTTGGTAGAGGCTCCACCAAAGCTGCACCCCCAATCTGACAGTGATTGTTAACTTAGATTCTCTAATGTCTAGTGATTTAGAGCTGGTTTCCATGTATCTTTTTGACTCCATACATGTCCACAATTGAAACAAACCTGGTCAAGGTTTTTGCTTGTTTTAAAGTGAGATTATAATTTTCTTAACAGTTTTATAGGAATTTAAGGATATATTTCACACATATCATATATGTATTGCAGCCTTTTCCTTAATTTGATTTGTTTATTCTCTAATGTTAACAAAATATAATGTGGTTAGTGTTAACTTTTACTGTTTTTCAAAGTTAAAAATACATAATTTTATTATTTTTGCTTTATATCCATTGGTTTGTTGTACTTATTTATATTTGATGTTGAATAATGATGAAACTTCACTTTTTTAATGTGTGTCACATTGACTCAGCCAGTGTTCTTTGATAATGTATCATACTGTAATGAATAATTACAAAATTAACTGATCTGTGCTTTGATGTACTATACATACTCTTGAATATCTTGTGATACATTTTATAGATTATTTCATGCTAGCATATATGTAATCATATAATTGTAAATAGAATTAGATAGCTGCATTGTATATTTTGTGGTTTCAACACACTTCAGTCTTCTTGCGGATATTTACATTGTTGCCAGTCTTGTTTTATGGCTATTTATCCTCATTACTGATGTTTGAGATGAGTCTGATGTAGCCCAGACTGGCCTCAAACTCAATATATAGCCAAGGATGACCTCGAATTTCTTTCTGGGATTACATGTGTACACCACCATACCTGGCTCTATTCAGGTCTAGGTATCAGAACCCCATTCTTGCATGCTAGACAAGCACACTACCGATGGAGCTGCTGATTCACTACTTAGCAGTTCACTGTTCAGTTATTTAACATTGAAACAGAAGGCCTATTGTACACCTTTGTGCATATATGTGGGAATTTCTTTCCATACTTTTAAAGAGATAAGGTTTTTGTTATTGAGCCTGTGCTGACCTCAGATGTGTCTGCGTCTGCTTCCCTCAGTGTGGGGATTACAGTGTGTACCACACCTGGCTACTATACTTACAGTTAATGTTTTGATTAATGTAGTTTATTTGTACCTTGATCTGGAAAACTACCTTTTTAATTTTATTCCTGAGATTGTAAATTACTGTTTATAAACTATTGTCTTGGGTAGACTTGTAGAAGAAATCTCATTTTCAAGAAAGCCTCAGGGGAATGTAATTTTACAAGTGATATTTGAGCAGACTTCCTTTTATGTTGAAATTAATGTAAAATTTATAATTTTACATAATGGGTAATATTGAGTGGTCACAATCATAGTTGCTTTTAAATTTATTTAGCTCCATAAGAAGAGTGTGATGTTTCTATAGTCTAACCTATTTATGGAGAAGTACCAGTGTGCTGTTGAACAGATAGCTTGCATACAGCCTCACTAGCACTTGTAATAACAAGATTGTTAACTCATCTGGCCAGTGCTTGTCAAGGGTGCTTTCTGTTCTGGGCAGTGCTTTATCTGCACCTCTGATTCCATGAATTAAGCCAGTTGACTAGGAGTGATTATAGCTGCTGAGGGCCATTCTTGATTACTCTTCTAGTTTTGTAACTAGAGTTTTTTTGGTCCTGCCTGACCCATGGTCAGGACAAATCTCTCTCACCCACCAGTCCCACAGCTGCTCAGACCCAACTGAGTAAACACACAGAGGCTTATATTTCTTATAAACTGTATGGACATGGCAGGCTTCCTGCTAACTGTTCTTATATCTTAAATCAACCCATTTCTATTAATCTATAAGTTGCCACGTGGCTCGTGGCTTACTGGTACCTTACATCTTGCTTTTCATGGCAGCGGCTGGCAGCATCTCTCTTCCTCAGCCTTCCACTTCCCAGAATTCTCCTCACTCCTTGTCCTGCCTATACTTCCTGCCTGGCTACTGGCCAATCAATGTTTTATTTATTAACCAGTCAGAGCAACACATTAAACATACAGAACATCCCACAGCACTTCCCCCTTTTCTTTTTTAAAAAGAGGAAGGTTTTAACTTTTACATAGTAAAATTACAGATAACAAAACAATTATCAAGCAAGATTACAGTCAATATCTAGTCTATTTATAATAACTAGTCTGTTTGTATTTGTCAAAATTAAGGAAGTTACCATATCTATCTTATATTTGTGAGTCTAAGGTTTCATATCTAACTTATCTTTTATCATAACTAAGGGAAATTATAACTATCTAGTCTTCAACTATATCAAAGACCTCAGAAGGATATACTATTACCTGAGAAATGGGAGAAGGATGCAAGCAACTTTCAGGAGTCTTGCATGAGTAGACAGAGACAGCTGGCAGCCTGGACAGTTCTCCAAAGTTCCTTTGTAAAGTTGGGGCATCTGTCTTCAGCCCACAGGCCTAGAGTCTCTCAGTCACTTTTCTCAGTGTCCTGTAGAATGTCTGGCAGTTTCCTCTGCGAAGCAGAAACCTGAAGGACCATTTTGTCAAACAAAGTTCAGTGGTCACCTTCCTATGGGTTCTGTATGTCCAGTCAATACATTTTTTTAAGCAGTCCAGGCAAGAACAGTTTCTTGCCCAAATGGCTATTTTTGCCAAGAAGAAGATAAACTCCACAAGGAGTGTCTTTGATGCCCATCCTCCTCTCTGAAGTAAATCAGTGCTGCCAGGAGCAGACATGTCTCATTGTCCAGAAAGTTTAAATTTTTAAAACATTTAAATGCCATATTCTATAGGTCTTTGAAGTATTTGAAGATTACCTATCTATCTGAAATATATCGATGTATGCCTAGAAAACTTAACTAACATGCTAGTTTGACTATCATAGAAGACTAATTATTAATCTGTATTTTTAAATTATCTATTACAATCTAAATGAGTTACATAAACATAATACCTCCAACGAGAGTATATATATATATATATATATATATATATACAGTATAACAAAATTAAGTTTAAACTTGTATCAATAAACTAAAATCCATAGCAATGTAAAACATCTTAAACAAGTTGCTCTTTAAAAGTAGGTTCATTAATCTACCCTTTCCTCCTATTATATCTATATCATATCCCCTTTTTTCTTTAGAAAGAGATCACATTTATAATCATCCTGATTTAAATAACAATATTGGATTTTTTTCTGTCCCACATCAGAGGGTTCTTTTGATATGGGACACAAGAATCGCTCAACCTTTTTTTTTTAAGCAATATGTTTGGGTTTAGAGAAATGTGGGATGTTCTGTATGTTAAATGTGTTGCTCTGATTGGTTAATAAATAAAACATTGATTGGCCAGTAGCCATGCAGGAAGTATAGGCAGGACAAGGAGAGAGGAGAATTCTGGGAAGTGGAAGGCTGAGGCAGAGAGATGCTGCCAGCTGCTGCCATGACAAGTGAGATGTAAGGTACTGGTAAGCCACGAGCCACGTGGCAACTTATAGATTAATAGAAATGGGTTGATTTAAGATATAAGAACAGATAGCAGGAAGCCTGCCATGTCCATACAGTTTATAAGTAATATAAGCGTCTGAGTGATTATTTTATAAGTGGGCTGTGTGACTGCGGGGGTGGGGGCTGGTGGGGGTGGGGGAGGTGGCGGCTTGGCGGGAGCTGGAGAGAATAACTTCAGCTACATAGTTTGTTATCTTACTTTATCTGCTTTCAAAATATTCTTACTTTCTTTCATGTGCATGCATTGGGTACAGTAGTATCAGGATTGACTATGTAACTAAAAAATGCTGTAATTTGAAATATATAAGTATTTATGTTTTCCTGTTAGTTTGAGTAACCAGAAACTAAAGTGCTGGAATAGCTGATATTTATACTTTATTTGATCATAAGATAGTTTGGCAAGCTCTCAGATTAGCAGAATGTTTTCAAAGAATATAATCAGTAGTTTATCACACAAATGCACCAAAATTAAAATTACCACAGTTTTTCTCTGTACTTTGTCCAATTTGGGGGTGATCATCTGGTTTCCAAACACTCTAGTTTTTTTCAAAGCCTCCCCTCCTGTTTTACTACTCTTCCTTGCTCCCTCGATTTTACCAGAGTTTTTAGTGACTTTAACTAGTAGCTGAAGATAGGATTGAGCAGGGGTTGTGCACCTTAGGCCAAGTGCAGTATGGTTCTTGAGTGGAAAGGATAAGGAGGCTTTGCAACTGAGATGTTGAAGTTGTCTGTTGATTTTTTTTTTAAATCTCTTGTTAGATACTGTCACAGCATGAATAAATTCATCATAACTAGATAGATTGGATAAAAGCCTTTTAAAATTTGCAGTTCATCAGAAATAGACTTACTTAAAAAATTACTTTTTATACATGAGTTGGGATCTATGCTCTATACCTCGCACTTTGTTACAAGTTGCTGTTATGAAACAATGGCCTCTTTGTGAGGTGTGGGGTTTGTTTTGTATATATTCCCATAGGGCTCTATGAGGAAATTCTGAAATAAAGAACCAGATTAACTTAAAAAAAAAAGGAAGGCAAAAACAACCTACTTGGCCTACTTGGAAGGGAATAAACAGCTACAGGCTACAGTTTTTGCTTTTCTGGAATGCCAAATTTTAGCTCAGAGCAAATTCTTCAGCAGAGCAATAAACCTTTGAAAATTGCTTTATAATGGAAATGCTGACAGACCATTAACTATAGTGGTGCAAATGCACTGCTCTGACACACACAAGGCTGTCCCAAGTTGCTAAACACAGCATCATATGTTGGGCAGTGTACATTCTGTGGAAGCCTGTATGGGTCTATATAGTTTGTCATGTTATGCCACCTAATTATTAATGGGGACACTCAAATAGACCACCTTTGACATGCAGGAGGAATATCAGTTTAGAAGGAAAGAGAGTAGTTTAGGTCTGCTGATGCTGAGAGCTCATTTTATATTTGCCACATTGGAAAAGGCCCAGGGTAAATTTAACATGATGCATTTAATCACCATTCCAATTACAATGCCACTGAAGCAGATCAATGTTTTCTTACTACCAATTCATTGGAACTTCTAGGTCATAAAGTATCATTATTAGGTATATTGGAAAGTCTCAGCCCAGTGGAAATGGGGAGTCTGGGATTTTCCAATTGCTTTGAAATAATAATAGAGACTGCCTGGATGTACATTTTCTCCATGTGAAATGAAAACTGGAATTTTAAGGGATTGATATGACAAAGCGAGAATCCTTTAATGCCTCAGGGAAGGGTGAAGCAGAGTCTTCATATCTAAAAGTAAAATAAGGGTTGTGTTGAGAAGAGATGGCTGCTTCCATAGCAGCCCACTTAGTGGCTGGTGTCCTGGCTAATGAGCTTTGTGAGATGGGTCTCATTCTCACTGTATTCACGGAGTCAGGCATTTAGTTCAAGTCTTGGTAGTTATTGGGTTTACTTATATTTGTTTATTGGGAAATTCTTTCATTCTGGTTTGTCAGGCACCATCCTACATGTTTTGTAGAGTTCATCCTGTGTGTGTGTGTGTGTGTGTGTGTGTGTGTGTGTGTGTTTTACACGCACAGGCAGTTGGTCTTGATTCATAGAAGATTGCTCAAATGCAAGTAGGTATAGTTTGATAGTGGAGTATCATGAGTTAATGCAAATACACAAGCATATTTTGGTTTCAGTTGTGCTCTGAAAGGTACAACATATCATCACATCATAGCTCTATTATAAATGCTGAATTCCTATACTTCAGAGCAATGCTAATAAGTTCTTTTATTTTTATTTCTTAAATACCAGTCATAGTTCTCACATGTGTCTTGTGGGGGTATCTTAGTTTGTGTTTCTATTGCTGTGAAGAGACACCATGACCCTGTGGCAACTCTTATAAAGGAAAACATTTAATTGGGGTGGCTTACATTTTCAGAGGTTTAGTCCATTATCATCTTGTGTAACATGATGGTGTGCAGGCAGACATGGTGCTGGAGAAGTAGCTGACTGTCCTACATCTTTACTTGCAGGCAACAAGAAGTAGTCTTCACTGGGCGTGGTTTGAGCATATATGAGACCTCAAAGCTCGCCTCCACCGTGACACACTTTTTCCAACAAGACCACACGTACTCCAACAAAGCCACACCTCCTAATAGTGCCACTCCCTTTGGGGGCCATTTTCTTTCAAACTACCACATGGGGCCTATGGTTTGTAATTAAAACAACAAGCAACTCCTTTCTTTGGGTGCTTCTGTACAGCTAGAGCCTCTTCTCCCACTTTGTTGATTGACTTGGAAATGAGTGGTGCCGGTTATTTTGGATTTGGTTTTCTGGAAGTGGTAAGGAGAACAATAAATTAACAGTGTTCTTATGGAAGGAAGTAATGCTGTATGTCATTTCTGGATTGTGTATGCAACTGAAAAACCATTACTAGGACAGGCTGGGAAAGATGGCATTTTCTTCTTATTACATAGCTTCTTCTTCATAGAGATTTTTTTGCTAGAAAGATATTAATAGAAGCTATTTAATTTATTTCCTTTTTTTTTTTTTTTGGAGCTGAGGATCCCGCCCAGGGCCTTGCGCTTGCTAGGCAGGCGCTCTACCACTGAGCTAAATACCCAGTCCTATTTCCTTTTTATGTTTGAATTAATCTTGAAAAATATTAAGGTTTGAGCCGGGCGGTAGTGGCGCACGCCTTTAATCCCAGCACTCGGGAGGCAGAGCCAGGCGGATCTCTGTGAGTTCAAGGCCAGCCTGGGCTACCAAGTGAGTTCCAGGAAAGGCGCAAAGCTACACAGAGAAACCCTGTCTCGAAAAACCAAAAATAAAAAAAAAAAAAATAAAAAAAAAATTAAGGTTTGAATCCCAGCTCTACCTCTAATTAGTTCATTTGTTTTGTTTTTCTGGGCTTTGTTTCTTACACATACAAAAATAAGCTTTTGTAGCTACCCACCTTACAGGTTTCTGAAGACTAACCAAAACTCACTTTTCCTTGTAGCAAAGTAGCGAGTCCTCAGTAAGTGTTACATGAACTGTGGCATCTATAAAAGCCAAAGGACTGGTACTGAAAGGGCTCAGCAAATAAGGGTGCTTGCCGCCAAGCCTGGCAACCTGAGTTTGAGCCCCAGAACCCGTTTGGTAGAAGAGAAAACTACTTTAGCTTGTCTTCTGACCTACCCTTCCACATAGATATCATGGACATGCATTCCTCCAAAACTATATATGCGTAAAATAAGTTTTTAAAAGATAAAGGCAGTAGAAAAAATAATTAGGTTAAACTTGAATGAAAATGGCTAGTTCTGCAACATTTTATTATCATTTCGTGAAGCCCTTCCCCAGTTGAGTGGCCACTTCCCCACTTTGATTCTTCCCTTCATCCCCCTGGGACCACCAGTCTGCCCTCTACCTATATGGATTTGTTGTATGAAATCAGTCATAAGAGGTCAATTTTACCATTTGTTTGCATTGTTGAGATTAACCCTCTCAGGGCTGTATATAAGGTCAAGTGCTCTGTTACCAAACTATTAACCAGCCCATTATTTTTACTTTAATGTTTTTTAAAGTTTCTTATGTTGTAGTATGTTTCGTTGCTCTATTGCTTCATTTTTGTGTGTGTGTCTTAAATAATACTCATGGCTATAGAGTTTATTTTCTGAGTATTTTGCCTACATGTATGTCTGTGTACCACATGGGTGCATGGTGCCCACAAAGGTCAGAAATGGCTTCAGATCCCCTGGAACTGAAGTGATAGTGGATCATTAGCTGCCATATATGTGCTGGGAGTTGAACATGGGTCCTTTAGAAGAACAGCCAGTGCTCTTAACCTGAGAGTCCGCCCTGCAGGCGTTGTATGGATGTTGATTGGTTGACTTCTCAGTTGTTGGACATGGGGTTCTTCTCCATTTGGCTGTGTCGGTAGCTCTGCCACTCCTACACACATGCCAGCATTAGTGTGAACGTGTGCTGCCAGTTCCTTTGGTTAGACACTAGGGAGTAGAACTGCTGACCTTTCTGGTGACCCCACTTGGAACTCTCAAGGATCCACCATATTTCCCACAGTGGCTGCAGCATTTGATTTCAGAATACAGGGCTTTTAATGTCTTCACACCCTGGCTACCACTTACTTTTTGTTTGGTGTGTCAGGTTTTTACTTTTTATTATGGGTGTGAAGTTTGTTTCATTGTTGCTTGGATTTGTATTTCGCTTTTGGCTTGCTATTGACATCGGGCATCTTTTATGTGCTTTCTGCCTTTTGTCCATGTGCATGTCTTCTTCAGAGAAATGTTTATCAAAGTGTTTCGTCCAGTATTTCATTGGGTTGTTTACCTTTTTATAATGAAAATTAAGCATTCTTTGAAGGCCTATTTTGGATTATAAAATAGATTTTGAAATGTGGAAGTAAGGGGTTCTGGTTTATGCTTTTCAATTGAAATTATATTGAAACTTTTATTTTTACCTATTTTTGTAGAAATGTGAATCACTTTAGTTCTATAGGTTAGCCCTTCTGACTTGTCTTTTCAGTCAGTCCCAGCAGATAATTGAATGCACACTTTCCAAATCATCATCTCCTCTTTCTTCAGACCATAGATTTGTTCCAGTTCCAGTTTATTAACAGCTTTATTGAATGTCATATACATATCATAAAAGCTACTTGTTGTTGCTCTACAGTTGAATGGATTTTACTAATTTATAAAGTTCCAAGCCCATGACTTTAATAAAATTTTAGGACATTTCTATTACTCTGGAAAAATTCCTTCAGGCCTGTTGACTAGTAATTCCTGTGTGTCTCTGTGTGGTGCACACCCCATGGCCTCTTACTTGATTGGTCCTGTTGATTTGCCTTGAAGGAATGTTTCACACAGAGTTGTGACACAACATAGTGTTTTGATACTGGCTGCTCTGAGCAGAATGTTTTGCGGTTCATCCATGTCACATTGGATACCCCCAGAGTGCTGCTTATTGACAAGTAGTATTTCATTCTCTGGGTAATATAGCATACTGTGTGTCCACTTACCAGTTGATGGCTGTTGTATAATGTGCATTTATGGACTTCTTATTTTTTTGAAGGTACAGAGAGATTACCACCCACACTTGTCTTTTAAAGTAGATTTGCTTTATAGATCTCCAGATACTTTCCCACTGGTATGAATACTCTAAACACCAGGACACATAACCACAGTATTGTTTGTCATGCTTAGAAAATGAGCAGTTAATGTATCATGATGTTAACTGTTTGATAGTCTGTATTGAAATTTGCCCTCTTGTCCCTCAAGAAGTCCCTGTTAGTCCGTTTCTCACTTCTCTCCAATTTAAGATCTCAAAACTGGTTCATGGGTTCACGCTTGGTTCTTAATTCTTTTAGTTTCTTTCATTGTAGCATAGTTCCCTGACTCTTGTTTTTCTTGTCGGAGGTTTGGAAGAAGACCAACCAGTTATCTGTTACTTTGCACATGCTTCTTGCTTTCTCTGGATCTCTTCAAGCAGTTTATTTTTTCTTTATTTGCAAGATACTTAGTATTAAGGTGAAGTTATATAGTATTTAAAAGTATGTATACACAGTATTTAAAATAGTGCATTTAAAGCCATGCTTATTGCTGCTTTATTCACTGTAGTAAAGAACCAGAATCAACTTAGATGTCCATCAACAGATGAATGGGTAGCAAAAATTTGGGGCGTATGTATGTTTTTATGCTTATGTGTGCATTTAATGAAATACTATTCAGCTCAAAAGAAAAATGCAGTTACAAAATTTGCATGAGGATGGATGTAGAATATATAATATTAAACAAGGTCACACACTCTCAGAAAAAGAATTGCATGTTTTCCCACATATTTGGAACCTAGCCAGTATATTTATAAACAAATGTGTATGTTGGTACAGTATAACATGTTGAAAAGAGAACAAGAAATGTTCCCTAAATATTAGGGGATGAGGAAGGATTGAATGCAGGTAATGGACATGAATCATGAAAGAGACATAATGTTAATTCTTTTTCTAATTTAACTCTGTCATGGAAGTTTTTGTTCTTGGGTGTGGATAAACACATAAACATTGAATAGTGAAAGTGTAAAATCCAGTGAGATGCTCCACAGCTTCAGAATGCCTATTCTAGCTATATAAAAGTTGATTGAGATGTGTAGACTTTGGGTCTGGTTAATTTTGGTGTGTGATTTTCAAGTTTTTAATAATAAAATTAATTTTTAAAAAAGCCTTAGTGGTTGAGTGAAAAAAAATGAAAGCATGACATCATTAAAAAAACCTTATTTTTTAAAAAATATTTTAGTGCTTTATTTTAATTTAAAAACATTTGTGGTTTGAGTAGGGGGGAATATAATGCCAAGTCATATCTTTATTTGTGTAGCTGAGTTTGAATGAATAAGATGTTCAGTGCTGTGCTCTAAAGGTGTAAATGTTGGTGTTTATCTGTTTGGTAAGTAATGTCTAGGATGAAACTTTCTGACCATATAGTATCCTATTTCAGTAATGTTTTATCAAATTGTTTAGAGTTTGCATTGCTTAAAATAATTATACACTGAGGGCTGTGTAGACTACTGTAACAAAGCTTCCTGGACCAATGCGTAGCTTACTAGGAAAGGCACTTGCTGACAGGCATGGCACCCTGAGCTTGAGTGCTAGAACCCACATAGTGAAGGAGAGCACCGACTCCTGCAGGCTCCTCTGACCTCTGGAGGCTCACACACACTAAATAAATAGATGCATAGTTGAAAAGATGCTCACTTCTCTTCCTTAAAGTTCTTGGTAAATATACCACATAAATCCAGTTTTACATAAGGCTGTTTTGAAACTTAGGACCAAATCTATGAAGAGTTAGGGAAGTATTAGGGACTTTTTATAGAGCAGTTCAGAAGACGGCCCAGGCAGGAAGTGTAGAAATTCACAGATATTTGGAACAGAGAATCAGCTGACAAAAGCTGTTTCAGAGGAAGATGGCTGGGGTAGGGAATGTGGATAGTGGCCAGGGACTCTAGTATTTTGAGAGAGGAAACATTTCTTTCTAGATTACCTGATCTTTGAGAACTTTGGAAATAAATTAGAGAAGGAATTTTTCTGGATCAAGAAAAGCCTCTTCAGGTCATAAAGAAAAAGGGGGTAGGAGAAAGGGAAGATGGCTAGACAATCTCTTCCCCGCCCTTTTCTCCTCCCTGTAGTGCAAAGGTCACCTTAGAGAACAAATGCAGCTGGGCTATAGTTGGGAAGCAGAAATGCTAATTACAACCCGTGTTTCCTGAGGCTGTCTCACAGGTGGCTCCTTGGCTTGTTGCCCTGTCACTTGCACTTACAAGTTCAGGAGGAGTTACTGTGGTCAAAGTGTGGAGTGGATTTTGTTTTAGGAGTTGCTTTTGATTTTAAAGTGGTATTTGAATGTAGTTTAGCACTTAGCAAAATGGGAGAAAAATACATAGAACTCACTCAGTAAAACAACTTTCTTGGTAGTAAATAATCTCCTATCAAATAGACCAGTTAATTAACCTATCAGACCAGATTGGTTTTCCCTTTTTGGTTTGTAGTTTTTTTTTT
>CABHPP010001814.1:0-17694 GCA_902168425.1 Peromyscus attwateri | reverse complement strand
TATCAGACCAGATTGGTTTTCCCTTTTTGGTTTGTTCTTTTTTTTTTGTTTTTTTTTTTTTTTTTTTTTTTTTTTTTTTTTAAGCTCTGATAAAGTTGTCTGTTTCTTTCCTCTTCATCTCTGAAACTGCACACTATAGTGCTGATGAATTATGGATAGAATCATGGAAGGTTACATCTAAGCCTGTGAAGTGAGAATGTATTATGTCAATAATTTCTGTAATTAATATGGAGCTATTTGCTTTGCCCTTGTGGTTTAGGGCGGATTAGCTTACTTTAGCATGGGAAGTCTTTCATTCAAATTCATGATGAGATTGATAGATAATTGAAAAACTGTTAAAACATGGAATCCTAAATATAACTTGGCTACCTTAGCATAAATGTGAATGCATGTGATCTCTGTGTCTTTCATTGAAGCCTCAGACTTTTCCTCGACACATCTGTCATCTGATTTGAGAACCACACACTTACTTTTACACAGGACATGTACATACTTTGTCTTCTAACTGTGTAGTTAGTATAGGAGGAACGCACTTGCTGGATTCAGGCTTGATCTGCTGAAACCTTAACTGTCTCTATCTTATTTGCAAGTAAGCCTCCACACATGACTCACCCTTTGAGGTCCTTCAGCCCCTCTACCCTTTAAAACGAGGATTTTAGTAACAAGAGTCAGTAACTATGGAAGCTTTCAACACATCCTATCTTAAAATGATAACTCATTTAATCATGCTGTTGACAGGCACAGGTACAAAGGAGACCAAAGCTAATTGGAAAGTAGTCTGAAGATACTCTTTCTTGATTTTGAAAATAAAATTTTAGATTATTAGAAATGGTTTAATTTGTGACTTGATATTCTGATAATACTTTGTGAAATGGCCACAGCAAGATAATTAATAGTTCTATTACCTCACACACGTACTATTGATTTCCACAATTGACTGTATTAATTACATCCCACTAACTGTCCAGGTTTCTATTTTTTTCCATTGTCATCTTTTCTCTTTTCAACAGTAGCCATCTAGGAGGAGTGAGAAGATGGATTTGTATTAGCTTGGTACTTATTTTTTCTATGTACCTGCTTGCCATTTTTATCCATCCATCCATCCATCCATCCATCCATCCATCCATCCATCCATCCATCCATCATTTTTTAAGACAGGTGTAACTCACAGAGATCCCCCTGCCTCTGCTTTCCAAGTGCTGGGATTAGAGGCATGCACCTCCATGCCTGGCTGCCTGCTGGCCATTTTGAGAAATGTCTTATTTAGTCCTCTCCCCAGTTTTCTCTGGGGTTTCTTTTGCTGTTGATGCTCTTCAAATGTTTTGAATGTTAGCTTCATAGTAGATGGGTGGATTGAAAGGGTTTCTACCTATTTCATTGGTAGTTTTGTTACTCCTGATCGTTTGCTGTGCACAATCTTTCTAGAATTTTAACGATTTATTCCTTAGTCTTGCTGTGTTTAATTTGAATTAATTTTTAAAATGAGCAGGATTGGCATTGCTACACTTATAACTAATCCTCCTTATTAACAAATTTGTCATTTCCTTTGAATATTCCTTTAAAAGAAAATTTTACAGCCATCATTTGAATGACTGAGTGATGTGCAACAGTTTCGGCACACTGACCAGCAGTTAAAAGCCTCCCCTGTCATCCCCAGCTAGGATGCCATCTATTTGAACTGGCTTTTTTCTTGTTTGCCTGGAATGAGCTGGACTGATAATTTAGTAGAACTGTTTGCTGATTCCTGTTTGCTGTAGGAATTTAGACTGTGCTGTTTTAGGTGGCAAGGCAGATTGTCACTAGTCTTTAATCATCTAATCTCATGTCTAAGGCAACTGAAACTATTTTTAGAGTGAACTCGTTTGTTCATTGCACCTTCTCTTCTTTCTTTTGTCCTCTTTCTCTCCTCCTCTCATCTATCTGCCAGCTGTTAAAGGAGGTTAAAGGAAGATCAGCATTTGGAGATTAGTGCTTGCTGTGGAACAAGGAAATCTCAGTGGTCCTGTTGGTTCATACCAACGCTTCTGAGGCTGAGGCAGGAGGAGTGCCACAGATCTGAAGTCAGCTTGGACTACAGAGTGAGAGTTTGTCTCAAGAAACCAAAACCAGACTAATAAACCATACCAAAAACAAAACCAGAAAGAAGTCCCTTCGTAGAAGAATCTAAATATTTCTTGTTTTAGACTCATTTTTAGCCTAGAAAACATCTATATAATAAAGCAGGAAATGTTGGTACAATCATGGTACTAGTGGAAATATGATTTCAGAAATTATAGTGGACAACAGCAATCAAATTATGAACTGGGGAAGGGGCAGTTTTGGTGAAACTGGTCATTCTTGTGGTGGGTAGAGTAGCAACAGGCTTTTAAAACAACAGGAAAGGGCTCTGGTTCTTATCAGGAGAGAACATGGAGAGCTGTCAACAAAGCTGCAGATTACTTTAAGACAGTTATCTCAAACACATTAGAGAAATGAATCCTAGTTAGAGCAGCTACCGTAGTTTCAACAAGAACCTTCTTTGTTCAGGACTGTCTGAACAAAGAAGCAAATCTGCAGCCATCAATTCCTGCAGTAAGTGTCAGCTGCTGCCACTCTTCAGGGCTGTTGTCTGCTGTAGCTTTGTCTCTTTTCCTTTTGCTCTGGCTGCAGTGATTACACATTTCTGTAAACTGTGGTACTGATACCAGGTTGAAATACTAATGAATTTTTAAAATTTATTTTATGTGTGTGTTTGTATCTGTCATACAAACAAAACAAACAACTTCAAGATAATTCATTGTGGGAAATTAAAATAAGCCCCCCCCCCCCAGTCTGAGGACCAAACCCAGGACTAAATCCCCAACCCCTAAAATAACATTTTCTAATTAGTCTGAATTCTAGAAATCTCTATGACTTTATGAAGAGTACTACCTCTCTGTATCCAAAATGCAAACACATGCCATTGACAAGCCCTCCCCAACACTGTCAGTATAAATATAGTGATAAATAATCCAGTCCCCCTATGCATTTTCTTCAGCAGCTGTTTTTCCTCACACTCATAAGTAAAGGGTAATCCTGGAATTGGGGAGGCAAGGTAGGTGGATCTCTGTGAGTTTGAGGCCAGCCTGGTATACAGAGAAAGTTCTGGGGCAGCCTGGGCCACACAGAGAAACCCTGTTAGAAAAAACAAATAAAAAGCAAAAATAAACAAAAAACATGTCAAGCTCTTCCAATATTCTGGTAGTGACTTTTCTCCTCTACCTTCACATTCTATCCTCCATCTTGGTATTCATGTCCTGGTCTCCATAGTGGCCTCCTTTACCACTTGAACCACCACCGTAGCTGTAGGTGTAACCACCATCCTCTCCTTAACTGCCTCTGTTGCACTACTTCTACCATAGCCTCCACATCATCACAGTTTCTCCCAGAGTCAAACTTACTTCCTCAACTACTAAAGTTTCTTTTACAACTCAAAAGGTTGCTAGATCTATTCCTACGACTTCTTGGTGATTTAGTGGACTGCACATCTTGTTGAGAATAGCCTTCTCACACCACAGTTATGCCTGTTAATAGTGTGATATTTCTAAGTTATGTGTGGTGGTGCACGCCTTTAGTCTCAGCACTTGGGAGGCAGAGGCAGGCAGATCTCTGAATTCAAGGTGAGCGTGGTCTACAGAGTGAGTTCTAGGACAGCCAGGACTACACAAAGAAACCCTGTCTCGAAAAACAGACAACAAAAATAATGTGATATTTCTAAACAAAACCTTGTCAGCTGAATCATGATCATCAGAAATTGTGAAAGCAGATCCTTTTTTTTTTTTTACTTTGTCTGTTAGTCTTAATATCCTTTTCAAAGTAGTCTCTCAATTTTTTTCTCTGTCTTCATTTAATACCACCAATAAAAGTTTTCTTCACTGTTAGATGGCCAATAAGCCTTACAGAATCTTCTCTAACAACTGCTCTTTGTTCCGCTGCACCCAGTCAGCTTGGTATGTTGGAGTGGACATTGCTGTATACACCTCTCCAGGCTACAAGACCAAAGCTGCTGGGTTGTTTTGTATTCAGGTGTCTGCACCTGTGCCTAAGTGTACAGAGGCTAAAGGTCAACACTGCATGTCTTCTGCTACCATTCTCCACCTTGGGTTTTTTATTTTTTAAGGATTTATTTATTTTTATATGTACCAGCGTTTTGCCTGCATGTATGTATGTACCTCATATGTGTTTTGGTGCCTGTGGTCAGAAGAGCCTGTTGGATACTCTGGAACTGGGTGCTGGAAACTGAACTTAGGTCCTCTCTGAGAGCAACAATTCTCCATTCCCTCTACCTCGTCTTTTGAGACAGGGTCTCTTAGTGAATTTGGAGCTCATTGATTAAGCTGGAGTCCCTGGAAGTCCCCTCACCTCTTTCTCCAGCCTCAGTGCTGGCGTTAGAGATGTACTACCACCCTGTGTTCATGTGGATGCTGTGGTGGGACTTAGGTCCTCATGCTTTCACAGTGCAAGTACTTTCTCCACTGAAAACGTTCTCTGAAAACTATCCCCTGGGCTGGGGAGATGGCTCAGTGCTGGCCATGCAGGCTTGTAGACCGGAGTTTAGATCTCCAGAAACCACATAAAAGCTGGGCAGCTTGCCTGAAATCCTTCCTAGCTCTCAAGAGGCAGAGACAAGGAAATCCCCGGGACAGGACTCTCTATACTGAGTCAGCAAGCACCAGGTTCAGTGATAGACCGACTCGGCCTAAGGAAAATACAGGGAGAGTGATTGAGGAAGATATACCCATGCATGTGCACCCACATGTCCATAGGAACACACGGTGCACCTGCATGTTCATGCCAACACACAGATGCACATGCACGCACCCCCTTCTCCTATGTATACGGCATGAAGTTCCAAAAACCCCTGTACCCTAATTTCAAAGTTCAGATGACCAATAATCAACTTCTTCACCTGCCTGAGTTCCTCTGAATCATGGCACTTCTCCCACTCTGGTGTTGTGGGAGGTGATGGCTGGAGCTGGGCTGGGGCTTGGGAGAACCAGAGAGCAGTTTTACCTCCGTTTTGAGATTTTTTTTTTCATGGTTGAAAAATTAATGTCCAAAAAATTACTCTCCTCAAAATCAATGTCAAATTAATATAATTAAAATTGTTCTTTATACAAAATGGGGGAGGAGGAAAACACATCATTAAACAAGATAATTTTTCCATAATGCAAAGATTTGAAAATAAAAATACTTAGTATTGGTGAGAATGGATTAAAAGAAGTATGTAAAACTTATCCAGAAAGTAACTTCACAGCATGTACAAAAAATTCACACTTTTTCATCTAGTAAACTCTGAGAAACAATTTTAAAGAAAAATCATTCAGGCACAGGTTCATTACCAGAGATTTATGTCTAAAAATGTTCACTGTGGCAGTATTTATAGTAGAGAAATAGTTGGGAAAATGTGTGCAATAGTAAGAGTGCAACTAAATACAGTGTGAATATACAGTGGATTAAGAGTGTTTATAATACTGTCTAGCCTAGAAGGGCATGGGCATTACAGAGCAGCAAGAGAAGTGCTGAGATACACTTTGATAGGTTGTGAGAGAAAAGAAGTGGAACTGATTGAAGTAGTTATTGGAGAACTACTGAGAATTCTGAACTAGGTAGGACCTGAGTGACTGACCACTTCACAGTGACTTGGAGACACAGGGAACAGCATGGGGAAGGCTCTATAGTACATCCTGGGAACAGACAAAAGGCCAATATGGTTAAAATATGGTGAGTGGAGGTGAAAATAGAAAGGAGGCAGGCAGAGCCAGACCACAGAGGACGTACACATTGTAAAAAAAAAAAAGAAAGATTTTAAACTAATGGCTGTAGCAGATGGTTAGATCACATTAAGAAAATAGCCTGCTGGGCTATGGTGTCACACAACTTTAATCCCAGTGCTCAGGAGGCAGAGGCAGGTGGATCTCTGAGTTCAGGGCCAGCGTAGTCTATAACGCAAGTTCCAAGACAGCCAGGGCTACACAGTGAAACCCTGACGGGGTGGGGTTGGGGGGAGATAACCTACTTTTTAAAAGATTACCCTGGCTGCTGGGTGGAATATTGTAAGGAGGCAGTAGACAATGGAAAGTCATTTACAGTGGGAGAGTTAGTGGTGGCCAGAGGGTTTGAGGGACAGAGGTTTCTAACAAGTACAGTTGCAAGTGGAGCTGATGGGTCTTGCTCAGTGTCATCCAGAAAACAGCAGAAAAGAAGGGAGTTAAAGCTGCACCTGAGATTTTGATTTGAGCAACTGGGAAGAAGTGTTGCTGTTTATAAAGGTGTAAGAGGAGTCAGCCGACTCTGGGGGAGTTCTGTTTTGACACTTTGAAAAAACTATCTGAAGAGAGGTCAGGGAGACTGAGGAAAAAATGTTATTTTGTCTCCCACCCATCCCCCTCTGAATTTTTTCCTTACCAGTTTTGTGGAACAAGATTTTAAAACTAGCGCACACAGAACTGCACTGCCGTTGGCCCTGTGCAGGCTGCCCAAGGTTCCCGTAGACCTTGGCCGCTGGCTCTTTAGGTACTGCATTAAGAAGGGAAAACATCAGGAAGGGGAAGGTAACAGAAGAATCCTTCAGCCTCAGTCTCAGTTCACAGGAATGACTGGTAGTCCAGTCTTGTGTAGGTGGAGGCCAGTGTTTGCTGTCCTTTATCAGAGAGCAGACTTGACCTTCATAGGCCGGATCTGTAGATGTGGGATCATTTTCATGAACTGCTAATGTGCTAGGCTGGTATTGGTGTACATCCTTCAGCTTTTGTGGAGAGCAGAAGCCCTTGTTTTTCATGGTGAAAAGAACAGACTTTGGAGTTAGATGAGAATCATTTATTTACTGTTCTGTAATCTTTGGCATAGATAGTAAATATTTCCTGTGGGAGGCTCCCTCTCCTCCTCCTCCCTTTAAAGTTGTGGTTGTTGGTATTATGAGACGAGGCCTTGCTATGTAGCCCAGGCTGGCACTGATTTCATCATGTAGCTCTGTCTGGCATCAACCTCCTTTTTGCCCAAGTGGTGGATGATTGGTATGCACCACCACATCCAGATCTGAGGCTTAAATTGTAAAATTTAGTAAAAAGAACAGAAGAAATTGGTTTATTGTATTTGTCAGGGCAACTCTGGCCAAAGGCTTAGTGCTGGGAGGAAAATTGCTTAGGAGTGAAGCTGCAAATAGGCCAACTTGCCCAATGTAGAATATTCTCAGAGGTCTTTGGAAGAGCTCTAAGAATGAGTATGCCTGGAACAGGCTGGGTCAGGGACGCATCAGGGAGCTGCACCTGGCATATAAGTTGATCTTTGTAGTCCTTGGCTGGCTGTGTGCTATCAGGTGCTGTGTTGTGAAAGGAGGAGGTCAGATAGGTCATCATCTGCATTCTCTAGATGAGGATCTTGGGAAAGCTGTTCATAGGTCAGATGGAGATGAGAGAGTATGCTGTGGTTTTTAAGACTCCCTCAGTTTAAGAATATCTTGGAGGGAATGGGAGAACATTTCCTTAATGCTCATTACTTGTAGCCAGTTGTGAGTGTTTCCTGGTTATACAGACAAATGTGAAATTTTTTAAAAAGTGAAACCCATCTTAGGGAGACTGGGGTGATTAATAAGATAATGTATGTTAAATGCCCATCCAAGTTAGTATTCAGTGAATTATAGCTATTATTAACAGATGAAAGGACATGAAAAAATAATTTGATTGGGAGCAGCTGAAGGAAAAATTTTAAACAACAAGGTCATAATGTGACCAGGATCTGAATGAGAGGAAAGAAGAGGAGATAAAAGTTGTAGTGATGGGGAAAGCAGATGCCTGTGATTATGGGAGAAAGCTTAAAACTCCATTGCAGGCATTTCTGCTCTTCGCAGAGGGACTGTGGTGAATTCTGTGAGATAAATTGACTCCTGGGCTACTACAATACTCCTAAACTTATTGCTATCCCAGCTGTTAATTGCAGCAAATAAAATAAAGCATTGGCTCATGCAAAGGTAAAAAATAAAAACCCATGCATTTTACTTTAGTTTTGTTTGCTTTTGTTTTGTTGGGGATGGGATAGACAGCTGGCCGGACTTGCTGTTAATTAGCTTATTAGAGCAGTTGTCTGGCCAGTCAGTTCTTTGCCTGCATTTAATTTTTTGTTTTGATTAGAGTGATATGGAATTTTTAGCTCTTCTTTCTTTCTTTTCTTTCTTTCTTTCTTTTTTTTTTGCCCCAGGTCCAGCAAGACTATGAATCTCTGTTCCAAATGCTTTGCTGGTAAGTGCAGAAAAGGGTTTGGGTGTTTTTTTTTTTTTTTTTGGTTTTGTTTTGTTTTTTCATTTTTTTCCCAACAATTTATTTTTTTTCTCTTTGGTTATTTTAAGATTATCTAAATTATTTGGCCCTCCTATAGGTTTTGCATGGGGCTTTGTTTTCTTTATGTGTGAAAACAGATTCTCTTCACTGGGTGCTTCATGTATTGCTTAAGATTGCTGAACTCGATCTCTGAGAGAAATGGGATTTCGTGTGTACTTGCAACAAATACAGTTTGCTCAGTGTATTGGGGTACAGAGGAATTTTAAAAATGTGTCTGGTTTAGTAGGGTCCTGTATATTAATCTCTGATCTTGACTTAAATGATTAATAGTAAATGTTGCTTTACCAATGAGAATACCACAGGAAGAATATTTTCATGTTGGAGTCAGGAAGCGAGTCATGCTGAGTTAGCCCCTTCTAATCAGATCCCTCCTTGAAATCATCTTGGGTAAGTCACTTCATCTTTTTGGACTTTAGATCCATCATTTGTAAAACATAGGATTGGGACTTGGTGCTTGCCAAGGACCTTTACCATCTCCATATACTGATTGAGTCCTTGCATTATGACTCCTTCCTGAATTTAAAATCTCCAGTTTAATTTCTGAAAAAGAAATTTATAGCCAGTGATCTTCTGTAACTCAGTTCACTCTTTACTGATGAAATATGTTTAGTTTCTTTTTAATTTGTTAAAGGTAAGCAAAGCTGGATACTACGTAGAGTGTTATGGACAGATTTTAGTGATATACTGTTGGAGCAGACAGCAGGGTATAGCATAAACTGAACTCAAGTACAGATTTCACAGTGGTGGTGGGGACCTTTAAAAGGAGAGTTCAAGAATGTGGGCATGGGTGACAAAGCAGAGGTTCTGTAGAGGCACAGAAATGAAGCAGTATGTTGACAGGCCAATTCTGTATGAGCTGGTGGTAAGCAAAGTTAGTGGTCTGCCTTTCTACAGATCTGTGAGATGGATACACTTGGTAATTACATTTCAAAAATATGGCTTTCAAGTTCTTGAGAAAGACACTCCCAAGTTGTTGGAGGAGATATACATATATCTCAAAGGGACATAGAAAAATTCATAATTCTAAGTCCTTTTTAGTAAATGCTCTGAGAGTGTTTAGGACATGCCTGTGAGTGTTGACTAGAACAATGCATTCTTTTGGTAGTCATTAGGTTTGAAGAGGCAAATTTGATGGGTGGCTGTGCATGAGGGTAATTCTAAGGTTGCAAACATTTTACTTAGAAGGCTGTTAATGTTTAAGTCTTTATATTGGGGTGTGTCTCTTATAGTTATATAGGCAGAGGGAAAGCCCAATCAAGAACAGGGCTCAGAAGAATCTAATCAAAGGAATTTTTTTGTTGTTGTTTTCATCTTGGATTCATTATGCTATTTGGGCAAAAATCCAATCATCCTGCAAGCTTTAAACCTTGACATTTGCACCTAAACTAGGGATAGATGGGAAATTTGGATGTGTGTGCGTGTGTGTGTGTGTGTGTGTGTGTGTGTGTGTGTGTGTGTGTGTGTGTGTAGGGAAACTGTCAGTTTGCATCTGTGCAAAGTTAACAGTTTGTCAATACTTCAGGTTTTTAAAAGAAAAACATCATTGGTAAATTTGAACTTTGTCCAGTTTTAAACACATCATGCCAGGTTCTGTGGAGGCTATATTCTGCTGATAGCTGTAATCACAGATATAAAGAAATACTTCTTTAGCAGGACAGATGAACATAGCAGGTACAGTTTGCAGTAGATTGTAGCTCTATCCTCAGAGTGATCTCCATTGTAGTTTGTAGTGATCTTCCTTGAGAAGGCCAGATACCTTTGAATAAGGTAGCTCACAACAAATGTGTATAAAGAACTGTCTCATGTCCCCAGGTGAATAGAATGTTTAAAAAATCATCAACAGAGTCAGTTTGTGGTCTTCATGTTTCTTTAGATTTGTTACAGTTTTACTTTCTTTGGTTATAGTTATTTGTTGCTGCTGTTCTGTGTCCATCCTTTTTATACAGGTTTCCTTTAAAATTTTAGGAGAGGGCTGGGATGTAGTTCAGTTGATAGAGCTTGTTTAGTATGCATGAAGCCACCCTGGGTTCAATCCCTAGTAAACCAGGTAAACTGGACATGGTGGTATAAATTAGCATCTGGGATGTGGAGGCAGGAGATTCAGAAATTTAAAGTCATCCTTGACTTCCTATCGAGTTTGAGTCCATAAAACTGTTTTTTTTTTTTAAAAGAATATTTTCAAGTTTTTCAAGGACTTTTCTCTTCTTCTGTTATTTGCTTCTGCCTGCTGATGCAGTACTTGTATTCTTTAAAATGAACTTTAAAAATACATTTAAAAGTGTATTGTTTTGTTATAAAGATAGAAAAGCATAGGAAATATATTATTGACATGAGATGTATACAAGACAGCATGAAAGATTGCTTTGGCTATTTTAATTTTAAATGCTCATTAAAAGCCAGGCATAGTGGTGAATGCCTTTAATCCCAGCATTCAGAAGGCAAAGGGGCAGATATCTATGAGATATCCTGTCTGATCTACATAGCAAGTTTCAGGACAGAGCTACAGAGAAACTCAAAACAAAACAAAACAAAAGCAGAAGAAACAAACAAGGTGAGCTATACACTTTAAAAGGTGGAAATCACTGAAAGAAGAGCTCTTAGGTACTGGTAACCTAGTTTAAAAGATATCAAGACATTTCTTTTTAAAGTTTGTTTTTTAAAAAAGAAGCAAGTTTATGGGGCTGGAGAGATTGCTCAGTAGTTAAAAGTACTGCCTGCTCTTGGAGAAGTCCTGTATTCGATTCCTAGCAACCACCTGGTGGCTCAGAACTGTCTAATTCTAGTTCCAGGGATTTGATGTCTTCATCTGGCTTCTGAGGGCACCATGTATGCATGTGGTGTATAGACAGACACACATGCAAAACACCCATACACATAAAATAATAAAATCAATTTTAAAAAAGCAACACTAACGTGCTCACTATTTCTAGGCCAAGAGGAAAATACTTCTCTGAAAAATCATAGTAGACAGTTTTCTTTTCAACAAAATGTGTAGCTGTTACTAGTTTTCTTACTGATGTGACAGAGTATCTGACAGAGACAACTTAAAGAAGGGGCTGTTTTGTTTTCAATTACAAATATGTATTTTTGCTTACAGTGTGAGAGGTGAAAGTCTGTGACAGTGAGGCGAGCATGACGTGGTAGCTGTTGTCACTGTGGCGATAAGAGTGTGAAGCTGTTTAAGGTCCACCCCAGCAACCACTTCCTTCATCTAAACCAGTGGTTCTCAACGTTCCTAATGCTGTGGCCCTTTAATACAGTTCCTCGTGTGGTGACCCCCAACCATAAGATTACTTTTATTGCAACTTCATAATTGTAATTTTACTAGTTATGAATCATACTGTAAATATCTGCGTTTTCCAGTGGCCTTAAGCCACCCCTGTGAAGAGGGTCATTCCACTTTAAAGGGGTCGTGACCCACAGGCTGAACTAGACCCAGCATCTTAAAGGTTCCACAATGTCACAAAACAGAGCTATCAATGAAAGACCAAGTGTTCAAACACATGCATCTGTAAGGAAAGTTTCATAGCTAAATGATAACGATAATTTAGACCTATTTCCCATTTAAGAATAACTGAAGACATACACTCCTTCATGATTGACATAAAACTGAATAACCCAGGGAGAGATGATTATTCACAGTGAAAGCAGTTTTTTTTTTAAGTATTTATGGAATAGTTCTATTAAAAATAAGCATTAATGAATTACTGATTGTTAGCTGACCAGTCTAAAAATGTAGCTAAACATTATTTATTTGTTTATTTGTTTGTTTTTTGGTTTTTCAAGATAGGGTTTCTCTGTGTATCCTTGACTGTCCTGGAACTTGCTCTAGGCCAGGCTGTCCTCTAATTTACAGTGATCCACCTTTAAATTTTAAAGTAATAGTGAAATTTCACTCTTTAAAAATCAGTCTCATCCGTTACCTTTTCTGTGTATGTGTACTAGTAGTGTGTGCAGAGACCAGTGGTCGGTCTTGGGTGTTATTCCTTAGGAGCCATCTAGCTTGGTTTTTGACAAAGGATCTCTTAGTGGGACCTGAAACTTGCCAATTCAGGGATCTTCCTGTCTCTGTCTCCACAGTGCTGGGATTACAAGTTTGTGCCCTGTGCCTGGCCTTTTATTTTTATTATTATTATTATTTTTTAATAACACGAGTGCTCGTCCTCATGCTTGTGTGGCAGTGCTTCACTAAGATGTTTTCTTACGGTGCTGGGGTAGACCTCACACGGGATAGGCAGGAGTCCTTCAGTGGAATTGCTGGCTTTTGTAATCTGTGCCATTTTAACTGTGTCCTGTTCCAGGGTTTTGTTTCTCAGTTCTAGAGGCTGAGAAACCTAACTCAAGGTATCAGCATGCTTGGCTCTTCCTAGAACTGCAGAAACGGATCACCCCATGTTTTGCCAGTAACCTGATGTTCCTTGGCATTCTACTGTTGGCTTTTTGTCTGCTGTGAGTCTGTCTTCTGTCTCCTAAGGACAAGTGAGTGACATTGGAATTAGAACTGTTCCTCATTCAGGATTATTTTTATTGAGGAATCTTTAACTTAATTACATGTATAAGGACCCCTTTTTTCAAAAAAGGGTTCATATTTACAGGTCCTGTATGGACATTTTGGAGATGGAGGTGGGAGCATTGCATCACTCAGTCCACTTTAGGAATATGTAACTACTTTGAAAACAAATAGCTGTGTAGGGGGCTTGTGCTCCAGAGACCTCTCAGATCTGAGAACTGCTTGGTTTGGAGATGGTTAGCTTCTTAAGTGATAGACATGTAGAGCAGCCTGGCATAACTGCTACGTCTCCTGTGCTGTGTGTACTCTGTGTACTCGGGGGACTAGGGAGGTACCAGGATGAGCAGGCTTAGGTGTATGGGGTTCCTCTTACCTGACTGGAATGGGAATAAGTGCTGGTAGACTCAGGGTGGTATTGAGCACTGTGGGATGTGGGATGTGTGTGTGTGTGTGTGTGTGTGCCCGCGCGCGCGTGCTTCTGTGGCTTTGACTCCACATAGCTATTGGTACTTAAACCATTTCTTGATCTGGTTAACGTTGTGGATTTTTGGATACTTTCCCCGATTATAACACTTTTGAAATTAATCTTTTACCTGCAGAAGGGACTTCAAATGGAAACAAAAAGACATTATCTTTAAGCTACTAATGTATAACTAAAATTTGATGTTTACTACTATACAATTTTATATCGTAAGTCCACAGTGTTTGTTGACTCCTACAGTCTAAAGTAGATCAGTCTGAACTCACGTCAAAGGCTGGTTTAAACTTTCTTGGGTTACTCTTATATTGAATATTAGATACAAGAAAGAAAAAGACCCTTAAGACTTTGGGTTTGATAGAAATATAGGACTTCTGTTTGGAGAAAAATAAAAAACAGTACACCACCAAACAGTGTAAGAAGGAGGGTACTTGGAAGTGAACAAGAATAACTGTAACAAAGATGAAGGAAGAGTACGGACAGTTACATCCCTGCTTTCAGAAGGGCTTCAGGTCTGAAGTAATTGTCCTGCTGACGAAGATGGCTGCAGCTCTTCTGTCCTACGAAGCCACTTTGTACAGTGTCTCCTCATGTGATCTCAGAATGTTACGGTTTCCTATCTCCATTTTACAGAGAAGGAAACTGCAGATCATCACGACTCCAAGATAAGATTTTAGAGTGAAACCTTAAGGTTGGTTTCAGGTTTTGAACTCCTCCTCATCTCCATAGTATGCAGTGACTAGGCATGATGGCGAGAGATTAGATGGAATTGTAGAAGCTCCAGTGAAGTAGATTTAGAGAGAAGTAAATAGCAGGTTATAGCCATGCCAGTGCATTAGCATAGAGTTCCTGCTTTTCCTATGCTCCTTCCTTTGAGTTCTGTTATAGTTTGTCTCTAGATCTCCAGAGAAGTGTGCTGGAAGCTTCATAGATTAGCTAATTCGGGAAGGGTGTGGGGGGCTGGAGGAGAGAGATGGGGGAGTGTTTTTGTCTAAAGCATTTTCTATTTTTGTGGTGAGATTTTCATTTCTTAACTTTTTTTTTGTGTCTTTTCATGTAACTTTTAGCTCATTAACCTTCCTCTCTGTATTGCATAGCAAAGCTTTATTTCTAATTTAGTCTCCTGTGTTTAGCTTCTCAAAAGATTAAAAAAAATGTTTGGAAATGTGATTTAATTGTGGGCTTGTTGGTGCATTGTCAGTGGGAAGGCAAAGAGGAGTTTCCTATTTAGACAGTGTAACTGTAGGTTTTGATTGTTAAACTGCCTTGTTGGTATTCCCAATCTCATACATATATGCATAATCGTGTTCAAGAAACTGGTTTCCTCATATCCATATTTAGTAGCTTGGTTGAGTTATGGAAAAGCCTGTCCTCTGGCTGTGTATTTGCTCATTTGGAAACCTTGTATGGTTTATAAGGACACTAGTGATTTGTTCCCCAGCTTCCCTGTGGAGTTTGTTCCAAATTACAGTCTAATTCCACTACCCTGTCCCATACTCCTGAGCTGTTAATTTGTACATTTCGATGCAGTTTGTTTCATCGTGTGCTTTTGTAATCCAAACTGAATGTAACGAGCTATGTGCTTTAGAGACCTGGCTTTGCCTTGCCAATTAGAACAAAGTGGTTACTGAGAAAGAATACATTTTAAATAAAACATTGTACCCCTGAGTGGGACTGACACTCATCTGGGAATAAAAAGATATGGCTTTAGCTCTGACTTACAAAGATCTGTTGGAAAGATCAGTACTTTGGGGGAAAAGAGTCTAAGGATTTACCTCCATAGAGTGGTTTTATAACTTTCCTCATGTGACTTCATCAATTTAAAGCTTTGCCATTACAAATCTGCCCTTTTCTCTTTGTGGTCATTTGAGACATGGGTTAGCAAAATTCTCTAAATTCCTAAGCATTCAACCAATGAATGCTGTAGTTTTTGAGTTTTGCTTGCTGCTGTTTAGGAGGGTGGGGGCATATGAAACTAGTAACTATTTAGATATTATTATCCTAGCATATGAAGGTTCTCAGTGGAATAGAGATGTTGTCTCCAGAGATACGTGAAATTATGACAATTAATTTGAAGTCCTAGAATTTGTGGGATACCATTTTATCTTTAGCTGATAGTGGCAAATATTAGGTATCAATGACTTTAAGACTGGAAGTCTAGTTTCAAATTTCAAGTATTTAAAGGCCCAGATGTTTTTGGATAGATCATCATAGGCTAATAATTTACCAATTCACCCTCAAGAAAGACCATATTTTGGTATATATTTGCATGTACTCTAAAAACAGAATTATTTTTATCTGATATATCAAAATAAACTCTAGAAATTAGCACTGGCCCAGTTAAATGGTATTGTTGCATATATTTTTCTATTTTGCACAGGAATTATTTTGAAAAAAATCAGATTGTATCAGTTGCTTTGAAATAATAATGTCAAGAGAAAAATGAGATGAGTAAATAGTTGGTAATGAGTTTATTCAACATATTGGTGCTTGTTAACCAATGTAGGGAGAGAGTAAGAAGAATACATCTCTGAAACAGTTCAATTAAAAAAAAGTACTATATTAAAGAAAATTTCTAGAAAAATGAGCTGTAGCTAGTTAATTGGACTTAAACTAAACATCATACTTCTAGCTGTGTCCTATGAAAGTCTTGCAGGTCCTCTTGATTTTTTAAAACTACTTTTATTTATGTACTTTATGTATATAGGTGTTTTGTCTGCATGTACATTTGCACATCAGAAGAGGGCATTGGATCCCATGGGACTACAGTTACAGATGGTTATGAGCCACCATGTGGGTCCTGGGAATTGAACTCAGGACCTCTGGAGTAATAGACAGTTCTCTTAACCCTGAGCCATCATTACGGCCCCATCTCCTAATGTTTTGAAGAGTCTTGGTAGCAGGATATTACTAAGTGCCCCATACTTCATTCTGAATGTTAACACCCACTATTGATAATTATCCCACTAGTTTTCTTAGTGAATGTACAGTAAGGCTTAAGTCTGTTCTATGTTGATAAACAGCTTAGCAATAGGTTAATAAGGTGTTAAACAGACCAGGGCAGATGATTTTGTTAGAAAGTATTTGACATCTGTAGAAGTTGCTGATTTGCCATCTTTATAAGAAGTGACAGTGGTGTGCCTTTGATTCATGGCATGTGATATGGCAAGCTGTTAGTTTCCATGCATTGTAATCAGGAATTCTTAGAACACTGGTCCCAAGTTACACTGGCAGCTGAAATCTTGTTGCTCCTGTCGGCCCAGCTTATCTACTTTGTGCACATCTTGAGTGCCTAGCAATATTTCTGATTTTAGGAAGTCTAGTCCAATACTCCCTGAGAGAAAGGAATTTTAGAGCTTTTAGGTATAAAATATCAGTGTTCTTCCCAGGTGTTTCCTAAGTGAAAAGTGTTGAAAGTGATCTGATGCAGGAAATGCAGTGATGCAGGAAAAACAGCCACTTTGTCTTCTTTTGTTGTTAGATTTATCTTTTTTATATATATCAGCATCAGTTTCATTTCTCCTTGTGTGAGTATATTATGTTAGTAATCTTTTTTTATAAATATTTTTATTTTATAATTAATTTAATTTTACATATCAGCCACGGATTCCCCTGTCCTCCCTCCTGCCACCCTCCAGATGTTACTGTGCACCATGTTAGTAATCTTAAGATAATAGAAATCTTTAGATTGTATCAGGTTAGAAATTTCTGTGGATGAGAAGAAAATTTACAAAGGGTAGTAGATTCACAGAGGTTAATTTGCCTCTGCTTTAAAAGTGCTGGGATTAAAGTCGTGTGCTACTTTTTAAAATATTAATGTTTTCTCAGGTAAGAGTTTATATTTTATGTGCTGTGGGATGTTCTGTAGGGCAAATGTGTTGTTAATAAAACACTGATTGGCCAGTGGCTAGGCAGGAAGTATAGGCGGGACTAACAGAGAGAATTAAAAGAACAGGAAGGTGGAGGGAGTCACTGCCTGCCAGCCACCTCCAGGACAAGCAGCATGTAAAGATGCCGGTAAGCCATGAGCCATGTGGCAAGGTATGGGTTTATAGAAATGGATTAATTTAAGATATAAGGACAGTTAGCAAGAAGCCTGCCACGGCCATACAGTTTGTAAGCAATATAAGTCTCTGTGTTTACTTGGTTGGGTCTGAGCGGCTGTGGGACTGGCAGGTGAAAGAGATTTATCCTGACCGTGGGCCAGGCAGGAAAACTCTAGCTACATGTATGTGGGATTTTTTTGCATGCATCAACTAAAAGATGATTTGAATGTCCTACATTATCAGTCCCTTAAAGAATTCCTTCTCAGCTGGGTGGTGGTGGTGGTGGTGGTGGTGGTGGTGGTGGTG
>CABHPP010001813.1:69983-92589 GCA_902168425.1 Peromyscus attwateri | reverse complement strand
GCAAGCAAGGCAGCAGTTACCCAAAACGGGGGCCAGGGCCCTACAGGTCCCCCTTTTATTAACAAATGAGCTTCTGACTTGGGTTGCGTGGGTCACCTTACCCGTCATGGAGATGCCTGCCCAGGCCACACAGGTGCTCTGTCTTAGGTTGGTGAGTGCCCCCCAGGCATTACCCATCTCTGAATACTCATTATCATACAGGCTCAATTGTGTGTGAGCTGCAGAGTTAACTGCTGCTAAAGATCTCAAAGTGGCACTGGGCTTGCAATCTGTGTGTTCGATACAGAAAAGACCAACAGAGTTCCTATCTCACCCATAGCCAGTAGGCTAAAGGCAACTGAGCCATTCCCTTCCTTAACGAGCCATACTGTACGTTGGTGTCCTTGTAAGATAGTATCCCAAAAGCAACTGGAACTTGAGTTTATAAGTTTATAATTTTCAAAGCCAATCGAGATGTATATAACTACTGAATTAAATTTATCATGCCCAATAGAATGAAGGATTAACTAACTGTGGTATCTACTTTTGTTGCCAGGGTCTCCATTGTGCTAGCTGTATTAAGCAATTATGAAATGGTAATCCCAGAAAGAGTAGCAGTGGTGGGCGCCATTGCTATAACAGCAACAGCGGCAGCAGCAATGTCAAATTCTCTTCTGGATTGTGTGGACATCCACTGTCATGGATACGACTCCAGTAACATGTACCGCCAAGGCCCATTTTTCTTGATCCCAGCACGACTTTAGCTGGCAGCTCTTCTGGAGAATCCAATCTCATGGTTACAGTTCCTAGGCTTATATTAATGCTTGCCAAAGCTGGCGATATTGGGCTCTCAATCTCCATTGGCATCAAGAGGAGTAGATTTTTTCGTGAAGACCCATTAGGTCTCTGTCATGTTGGACTTCAGTAGCAGCCACAGGGCACGTTCAGTGCTCAGGAATCCAAAGAGGAACCTCATTGTCCTAAGGAAAGACATACACAGAACCCCGGGGCCACACCAACACTAGATCGGGTCTCCTCCACGTGCTAGTAGGAAGATCCTTCCATCGCTCCAGAGGGTGATTTGCAGCAGGAGCTCTCCAGTGCTTTTCTGCATCGGATATTCCAGCAGAATCCACCAGTAAACTCCAGCAGAATCCACCGATAAAAAATTTAAAATATATAAAACAAGGGAAAGAATAGAATGTGAAAAGGAATGATGAGTCCCTAGTTCTCTCTTTTTTTGCTTTAGTAAAATGTTTGTTTGTTTGTTTAATATTTCAAATTTTTTTTTAATTTTTATTTATTTTTTATTGTTTAAAATTAATTAATTAATTAATTTTTCTATTATCATCTTGATAGAGTATGTATTCTTATCTTAATAGTGAAATGTTTCATTGAGGCTTGCTCAGTAATTGAGTAATACCAAAACTTGTTATAAGCCACAGTCGTCTTAGGGTCCCCCATGCTATATATATAGCCTCCATGGTTCTGTGGGTTCATAGATTTTCTTATGCACTATATCCTGATTACAATTTCCCCTCCTTCTGCTCCTCCCACTTTGTCCCCACCTCCCTGCCCATCCCGATCCACTCCCTTTCTGGAGGAGAGACTGTTTCACTGCAGACTTCCTGGTGTTCTGGCTCTTAAAATCTTAATATTTCTAATTACTACCATTTATATAGAAATCCTTGCCATTTGGGTAGTGCTGCTCTTACAGTCTCTGGCTGATGTCTACTGGCCTTGACTAAACAAGTATTCTGTTATTACACATATTAGATACATTTGTACATCATGTGATGGCTAATCTTGGTTGTTGGCTTGACCACATCTGGAATCAACTAAAACCCAAGCAGCTGGGCACTCCTGTGAGGGATTGTTCTTGATTAGATCATTTGGAAGAGCTACCCTAAATCTGGATCTTTTGCGGTATGAAGACTGGTCCTATATCCAGGTTACAACTTTTGGTGGCAGCCTACTAAAAGGACATGGAAGAAGAAAGCTTTGCTTTTTGCCTGCTTGCCCTCACTATATCTGGCCAGTTCATCTATCCTGCTGCGGAGGCATTCCTTCATTGGTGTTAGAACCTACTTCTTTAGGATCCCAACATACCCTGAAGATCAGCTGAGACATCCAGTCTGGTGGACTAAGTGACTATTGGGTTCTTGGCACTTCCGCTGGAAGAAAACCATTGTTGGACTAGCCAGGACACAGTCTTTAATTCACTCTAATACATGCTCCTTTAATATGTGTATAGATATTTGTTCTATAAATTCTGTTCCTCTCGAGAACCCTGACTCACAAGATGAGTCTGTTTATGGTCCCTCGCACTATTCACTAATTTTAAAAAGAGGTTGGGGGCTGTTATTTTTGTAGGCCTATGATTGAAGCAAAGACTTTACATTTTGCTTTTATATTGGTTAGTTTTTGCAGCTCGATGCACACTGGAGCTATCTTGAAATCTCCATTTCTCTAGGTAGCCAAGGATGACCTTGAATTTCTGATCCTACTGCGTCCACCTCTGCAGTGCTGGGATTATACATGTGTGCCAACAGTTCACGTTTCTGTGGTACTGGGGATTGAAGCCAGGGCTTTGTGCATGCTAAGCAAGCACTCTATCAGTTGAGCCACAGCCTAGTCCCACTTTCCTAGTACTTATCTGGACCATGCTGAACTAACCGGGACAATGGAATTCTGCCCAGGATTCTGAAATAACAGGTTTCTGATGGCTTTAAAAAGACCTCCCGCCGGGCGTTGGTGGCGCACGCCTTTAATCCCAGCACTCGGGAGGCAGAGCCAGGCGGATCTCTGTGAGTTCGAGGCCAGCCTGGGCTACCAAGTGAGCTCCAGGAAAGGCGCAAAGCTACACAGAGAAACCCTGTCTCGAAAAAACCAAAAAAAAACCAAAAAAAAAAAGACCTCCCTTACCATGTCATAGACTCAGACTGTTTGATTATTGCGAGAACCAAGGGGATTAATACAGAAAAATGCATAGAAAGGGGTCTGGCACCCAACAATAGCTATGTGTTAGACATTCTTAGAGTCATTATTATTACTGGTAAGGATTTACTAAAATAAGTTTTTCTCCACTTTTATTAGTTCTTTGAGTTTCACACAATTTGTTTTGTTCCTATTCACTCCCTTCCCTAACTCCTCCCAGGTCTACCCTCCTTTCCTAACCATTCACTTTATGTCTTCTTCCCCGCTTCACTCAAGGCTAAAATAACATTTAACAAAAATGTACCAAGAAAAATAAAGCTGAGCATATTGCTTTGGAATATAGTTTGTGGTAGAGCCCTTGCTTAGCATGCACCAGGTCCAGGGTTCCATCCCAGTAGCTACCCACACACAGCATGCACCAGGTCCGGGGTTCCATCCCAGTACCTACCCACACACAGCATGCACCAGGTCCGGGATTCCATCCCAGTACCTACCCACACACAGCATGCACCAGGTCTGGGATTCCATCCCAGTACCTACCTACACACAGCATGCACCAGGTCTGGGGTTCCATCCCAGTACCTACCCACACAGAGCATGCACCAGGTCCAGGGTTTCATCCCAGTACTTACTCACACACGCAAAGAAAGAAAAAATAATTTAAAATTGATTTACAAGGGCTGGAGAGATAGCTCAGTAGTTAAGAGCATTGGCTAGTCTTCCAGAGAACCTAGGTTCCATTCCCAGCACTCATGGGGTGGTTTACAACCATCTATAACTCCTGTTCTAGGGGATCTGAAGACCATCTCCTGGCCTCTAAGGACACCAGGCATGCCTGTGGTACATGGGACATACATGTAGGCAAGATACCCATACAGAGAAAACAAATAATTTAAAAAGTTGAATTGCACAAGACTGAGAAGCTCCTGTGATCAACCCTACCACCCAGAGCTGTGACTGCAATAAAGGGAAGAATTGCCTTGGCACACAGTTTATGGAAGTGCCAAAAAGAAAAGAAAACCTCAGAAATTAAGGTAGATACCATTTTGATACAACATTTTAATAAAAACTAATGAAAAAATCTACTATGATCAAAATAGAAACACCTTTTTTCTTTTCTTTTCTTTCTTTCTTTTTTTTTTTTAAAGATAGGAGTGATGCTTCTGGTTTCAGTCTCTGCCCCAGAATCCTACATAGCTTGTAAAGACACTATTAATGACCCTCCTTCAGTTGTCCTCTGTTAATCCCACCAGCGCCCAAATTTAGCTGAGGATGACCACGTGTGCCTAATGGAGAGACAGCATTGGCGCTGACCTGGCAGCCAAAAAGGGTGGGTCTCGGTGTTGGTGTCTGTCTGTCTGTCTGTCTGTGTCTCTCTTGGTCTCTCCTCTTTCTCTCCTCTCTCTCTCCCTCCTCCTCTTTTGTGTGTGCGTGCGTGTGTGTGTGTGTGTGTGTGTGTGTGTGTGTGTGTGTGTGTTTGTTTAATCGGACCAAGAATAAAAGAAAGGGAAGAAGTCTATGCTTGGGAACAATTAGGCCGCAGAGCCTACTGGGAACCGGGAAGGCTGTTTTGTGGCTCCTCCCAGGATGCCTTGCGAACCGGAGTTGAACTGGGTCCAGAACCGTTGCAGTGTTGTGGCTGCAAGTGCTTAGCTGGCTCAGAAAAGCTGCCATGGACTCCCTGAAGAGCTACCATGGCTTCACCAGGGATCCGAGCACCGTGGACTTAAGTATCCACAGCACCATGGACACACTGGTGATGACTTCGTACTTCTTCTTGGTTCTGTTCTTCGGGATGTGGGTATGACGTGACCCCTGGGCGGGCGTATACCACCACTTCCTTCCCGCAGAGACCTGGCCTGCACCTAGCATCCTGGCGCTTCCGAGGGGATGGCCCTGCCCATCCTTTGCCTAGCCCCTCCCCACCCTTCCAACCAAACCTCAGCTACTTCGTCAACAAAACCATTCTGGACCATTATCCCTTCCATGTCCTATTACCCCCCACCCCCGAAATAATAGTCAAGTAATTCAAATATGCCTGCCTCTGCTGCCTAGAACCCCAAACCTGAATGGTAATTTGAAAGTCCTTGTTAGAGTCATGATGATGACGGCAACTGACACAAATATGCGGCTCTAACCCTCTGAACTCTCAGCCGGGCAGTGGTGGCGCACGCCTTTAATCCCAGCACTCTGGAGGCAGAGGCAGGTGGATCTTTGTGAGTTTGAGGCCAGCCTGGGCTACAGAGTGAGCTCCAGGAAAGGCGCCTAAAGCTACACAGAGAAACGCTGTCTCGAAAAACCAGAAACAAACAAACAAAAAACAACAACAAAAACCCCACTCTGAACTCTCTCTCCAGGAATTCCCCATCTGCAGATCTGGCCAATCACGCTGAAAGTATTTGAGATTGTCTTTCATTTGTATTGGATATTTAGTATTATTTACAGTAATTAAGTATTATAACGCCTAACTTATAATCTAGAGGCAATGTAAATCATACAAAAGCTGAAGGTTGTATTCAAATGTTATATGACTTTTTTTTTTTTAAAGATTTATTTATTTATTATGTATACAGTGTTCTGCTTGCATGTATCCCTTCAGGCCAGAAGAGGGCACCAGATCTCATTACAGATGGTTGTGAGCCACCATGTGGTTGCTGGGAATTGAACTCAGGACCTTTGGAAGAGCAGCCAGTGCTCTTAACCTCTGAGCCATCTCTCCAGCCCCATGTTATATGACTTTTATAAAAGAAAGGTTAAGAAAGAAGCAGAAGATGGTGGAGCTCAGATGCAAACCTAGAGCTGTCTGACATGTGATGGACTTGAGCATCAAATGTCGTATTCACAAGGGCTCCTGGGACTAATTCCCCACCAACACCAAGGGATGAGAGCACAGGGTCTGTTCCAAACAGGAAGTCCTGAATGCACATCCATAACACTCAAACGATATCTGTCTTCGCTGGCTTCGGTCATGGACAGTCTGTTTCCAGGGGGCAGGGATTCTTAGTCTTTGACCATCAATTCTGGGGTCCTTCCTCCAGTGCTATTATTAGGAATCCTCCCTGCACCCCAGATTACTCTTGGCCTAACCTGGGCCCATGTCTGGCCAAGATTTGAGAACCAGGTAACCTGTTGTTCCTGCTTCTGGGAGATGTAAAACATGTATGGATGTCTGGCATGTTTTGATCCCTTCTTTATATTATCTTCATTTTTCCTAGACAGAGTCTCACTCTGTAGCTTTGGCTGGCCTGGAACTCACTATGTAGACCAGGTTGGCCTCAAACTCACAGAAATCCACCTGCCTCTGAATATTAGGATTAAAGGTGTGCGCCACTACATCCGGCTTTTGTTTGTTTTAAATTAAAAAGTCACATACTGTTGTTAATTACCAAATGCTTTACCCTTCAGTGTAACAAGCAGAATGTACATGAAGATTTACATAATAACTTATTTTTCTTCCCTCATCCATCTCATCTTTCTGAGGTAACCGGAGATTGCATCTTTTCTCCATTTCCTCAGTGCTTGGGCAAACATACAGATACATAATGTGTATTCTATATGTTCTTTTCATAAAATGTGATCAAATTACACATTAGTCTGCAGCGTGCTGTCTTTCCCTACTAATGTATTTGGAGAGTCCTACACACCAGCTCTTAGTGATTTAGCTTGAAGTTAATTAGCTGCAGAATAGTAGGACCAACATATACCATCCAGCTCTTCTCTATGAATCGTATTCCATCAGAGTATTTCCGTTTCAGGCTGTACTGTCACAAAGACGTGGGACAGTAGAAAACTTCTTCCTGGCTGGCCAAAACCTGTCATGGTGGTTGGTGAGTAAACTTGTATGTGGCTGTATGCCTGGGGCTTTCTGTGTTGGCTTGTTTTGTTCGTTTCAAGACAGGGTTTCTTGGTGTAATAGCCCTGGCTGTCCTGGAACTCATTCTTTAGACCAGAGATCCACCTGCCTCTGCCTCTCCAGTGCTAGGATTAAAGGTGTGCGCCACCACTACTCAGCCTGTGTTGGCTTATTTATTATTTTTAACTTATATGTCTTCAATCCAAAATAATTTGAAGTTGCTAAATCAGGAATTTCTTTTTTTTTCTTTTCTTTTCTTTCTTTCTTTTTTTTTTTTACAGGCACAATCTTGCTATGTAGCCCAGGCTGGCCTTGAACTCCCAATTTTCCTGCTTTAGCCTCCTGAGTGCTGGGGTAACAATTGGTGTAATAAACCACCAATTACTTTTAGTTGGTGATTTATTTAATGTCTAAGTATTTTCTTTCCTAACTCTGTCACATGGAAGTGCAGAATGGAAAGTAGGCTGCATCTTAAACATTCTAATTGTGTGTGCACATGTGTGTGCAGGCGTGTAAGTACCTGGGCATGAACATAGGCTGAGGAAGGACCTTAAGGGTCCTGCGTCCTTACTCTTCGCTTTCCTCCCTCGACACAAGGTCTCTCACTGAACCTGGAGCTAGGCTGGCAGCTAGTGAGCCCCCAGCAATTCTCCTGTCTCTGCTCCCCACAGTGCTGGAGGTAGAGATGCACAGCAGCCATACCTGTTTTTCTAGGCAGGTGGTAAGGTTTGAACTCAGGCCCTCACACTTTCGAAGCAAGCACTCTTACCCACTGAGCCACCACCAGTCCAATATTCATATTTAGACTAGTTACGGTGCATTATAGAAAATAAGTCTATTGAGAAGTACCCAGGCCAAACAGAGACAAAAGCTAAACTTGAACTTATTGGGTATAGCAACACAGAAAAGATCTTTCAGAGGCAGATTCGTGCAAGTGGGATTTGAGGTGGAATATGCCTTTTCCCGGTAGATGGCGTGGGAGGCGTTCTGAGCAGAGGGGATACCATGTACCACAGCTAGTGGTGCAGAATAGCTTGGAGCCGGATGGAGGAGAGGTAGAAGGTAGAAGCATGGTCTGCATCCTAAATAGTGTTTTGCTTATTGTATTTGTTAAGGTTCTCTCTAGAATAACAGAACTGATGATATGCGTGTATGTATGATTTATTAGCTAGGCTGACATGAGGTAGCCCAACAACGGCTGTCTCACTCTGGAGAGGCTGAGAATCCAGGAGCATCTCAGTCCATGAAGCTGGAGGTCTCAGCAGTCCCACTCCGGTGCTGAAGGCCTGGAGGACTCCAGGAGAGCTCCTGGTCTTCCGCCTGTGTTGGAATCCCGAAGAAGCTGGTTCTAACATCAGCCAAGGAAGGAAGGCTGTAGCAACAGGCTAGGACTTGCCAGAGCGGGTGAGGGCGAGCAGGCAGCAACGGTTTCCTTCTTCCATGTCCTTTTATCTGAGTTGCCACCAGAAGGTGTCTCTCACACTTCCTGCTTTAAATAATCTGATCAAGAAACTCCCTCACAGGAGTGACCAGCTGCCTTCATTTCAGTTGATTCCAGGTTGTCCTAGGGTTCCTATTGCTGTGATGAAGTGCTATGACCAAAAGCAAGTTGGGGAGGAAAGGGTTTATTTGGCTTACACTTCCATATTGTAGTTCATCACTGAAGGAAGTCAGAACAGGAACTGAAAGAGGGCAGGAACCTGGGAGCAGGAGCTGATGCAGAGGCCATGGAGGGGTGCTGCTTACTGGCTTACTCCTCATGGTTTGCTCAACCTGCTTTCTTATAGAACCCAGGATCACCAGCCCAGGGGTGGCACCACCGATAATGGAGTGGGTCCTCAACCATTGATCACTAATTGAAACATGCCTTACAGCTGGATCTCATGGAGGTCTTTCCTCAACTGAGACTCCTTCCTTTCTGATGACTCTAGCTTGTGTCAAGTTGACACACAAAACCAGTCAGTACACCTAGCCTGTGCAAACCCAGGTTCCATCCCTACCATCCCATAAAACCTGTGATTTGAGGTCTTGGGAGGTGGAAGCAAGAGGATCAGAAGTTCAAGGTCATCCTCAGCTACATAGTAAGTTTGGGCATAGAAATTCTGCCCAAGGGATATTCCCTCTGCAGAAAATGTCAAAGTCAGTGGATTTGCATTTTTTGAACATTCCTTATTTGTCTTGAGACAAATAAGGTCTCACATACCCCAGGACGTCCCCAAACTCACCATGATGCTGGTCTCGTTTAACACAGCTGATTTTTCAGCTGCAGCTCACCAGCATCAAGCATCCCAGCAATGCAACAGTTTCACCTCAGTGGGGCTAGTCTATTGTTAGTCACAGCTGACTCTGCTGCCCTAGTTAACCAGACACCACAGATTCTTGGTTCAAAATATCACACACATGGCCTAATAGAATCCTTGAGGGACTCTCAAACTTCCCTCTGAAACTTCGCAAGCTACAGTCATCAGAGAGGTCGTAGTCTCAGTTGAGATAATGCCTTTATAAAATCGGGCTTTAAGCAAGCCTGTAGAACATTTTCTTAATTAGTAATTGATAAGGAAGGACCCAACCTATTGTGGTGGGGCCATGCCTGAGTTGGTAACCCTGGGTTCTATAAGAAAACAGGCTGAGCAAGCCATGAGGTGCAAGATAGTAAGCGCCCCTCCATGGACTCTGCATCAGCTCCTTCTCCCCGGTTCCTGCCTTCTTTTAGTTCCTGTCTTGACTTCCTTCAGTGATGGACTACGATGTGGAAGTGTAAGCCAAATAAACCCTCTCCCCCCCAACTTGCTTTTGGTCCTGGTGTTCGGTTGCAGCAATAGAAACCCTAACTAAGACTGTAGGCCAGTGCTCTATGACTGAGTCGCACTCTCAGCCTGTAAACACGAATTCTTGTTAAATATAACAATGGTTCTGACACACAGTCTCATCTTCTGATTTTCAGATGGGCATTTCCATTTATTCTTCAAATACTGGCAGTGGCCACTATATGGGCCTGGCTGGGATGGGCGCAGCTTCAGGAATTGCTGTTGGGGCCCTTGAGTGGAATGTGAGTAGTAACTTCTGAGCAACTGACCACTGTAGCAGGAATCTTTTTTTTTTTTTTACTTTTATTGATTCTTTGTGGATTTCACATCATACATTCCAATCCCACTTATCTCCCTGTCCCAATGTGACCATCCCCCCTCCCCCCAAAACAAAACAAAATTTAAAAGAAAAACCAAAAACCAAACAAACAAACAAACAAAAAAATGCGAAGAAACACATTCTGGAAGCTGCGGTGTGACAGTGAGTCCCACAGTTTACCTATTAGTCCATCCATTTTTGTTTAATTAGTCTGATTGTTCTTTATTTTATATCTAGAATCCACTTATGAGTGAGTACATACCATTATTGTCTTTCTGGGATTGGGTTACCTCACTCAGGATGATATTTTCTAGTTCCATCCATTTGCCTGTAGCAGGAATCTTAAAAGTTCTTATTAATAAAATCAAACCTGAGGCCAGTTATTGGTGTGAACACTGGAGGATCAGAGAGACAGAATAAGCCACAGCTAACCTCACCTGGCCAACTTCTCAGCTGATCTTGTTTCCTCAGACTGGAAGCCTCTGTGTCCTCATCCAAATGGATCTTAGCTGAACTGTGCTGCTCGAAAGCCTGAATGCTTAACCAGCCAAATGCTTCTAGTTCTTGGTCCTCACACCTTATATATCTTTCTGCCTTCTACCATCACTCCCTGGGATTAAAGGCGTGTGTCACCGTGCCTGGCTGTTTCCAATGTGGCCTTGAACTCACAGAGATCCAGAGGGATTTCTACCTCTGGAGTCTAGGATTAAAGGTGTGAGTGCCACCATTTTCTAGCCTTTGTATCTAGTGGCTGTTCTGTCTCTGACCCCAGATAAATTTATTAGGATGCACAATATTTTGGGGAACCACAGACCACTTGATCATTGTCCGAAGGAGACTCGCAAACATGAAAGCGTGCTTTTAACCTCGAGTGACCTTTACAGATGTCTTGGAAAGTCTAGATGAAAGGAGTCAGGTCTTTGGTTCTTCAGAAGGATTATGCTGGTTTTCATTCTCCTTAGTAAGTCAGGAGACAGAATGCAGATATGCTGTGGACCATAGGGAACACAGTGAACCAAGACCTGTTAGATCAGTCAGGTGGGGAGAAGATCATGTTACCATTTAAATGTGTGTGTGTGTATGTGTGTGTGTGTATTGACATCTGCAGACAGTAACTGAACCTGCATCTCTTTTAAGTGCTTGACCTACCTGGGCTCTGACTTCTGCTTTTTCTTGGTTTCAGACTATATTTATGCTCTTTGTTCTTGGTTGGATATTTGTTCCTATATATAGCAAGGCTGAGGTAAGTGTCCATTACCGATTATAGTTTATGGTATTTAAAAAAATAAATATTGCATGTGTAGTAAAAACATCCTGAAGGACAGCTTATACTGTCAGTCTTTTGATCCTGGCACTGACTTTCCTAATCTGACTTTCCTCAAATATACCATTCTCTCTTGGGTAGACAGATGCAAGGAACTATCTGCTTACTTGGGAATTTACAGAAAATATTTCAAAACATTACAAAAAATAAGATATAAAGAAATGAAGAGAACAAACATGTTAGTGACTAGAAGACTTAGTACCCTAAAATGCTATTTCTTCCTCGTTGGCCTGTTTGTGGGATGAAGTTCCACGCAAGAGCCAAGGAGGGCTCTGTGGGAAACTTGACATACTTATTCTAAAGTCAAAAGTGTAAGAATAGTGCAGACATTGTCAAAGAAAGGCAGAACTCTCTAAGTTGACATTTATTAGAAAGCATTAACAATACCATATAATATTAATCCAGGGATAAACATGTTACTGTGGTTGAGCTAAGTGTCTCCCAGAGATCCAATAAAGGTTTAGTCATCCCACGGTGCTACTGGGAGGTGCTAGAAACTTTACAGACAGATGCAGTAGGGAGTCTAGTCTTTGACCTTGGATGGAATGTTAGGACCCCAATTCATTCTTCCTTCTCTTTCTTCTGCCCATGAAATGAATAGCTTCCTCTACTGCACTCTCTTGCTATAATGCTACCACAGAGCTAAAGGAATTGGCCCAATTGGCCCTGGACTATGAGCCAAAATAAGTATACAAAGTATTTGTTACAGCGACAGAAAGGTGACCATAATGTACACACTGACAAGCAGGAAAGGCTAAACACCCAGATCCAATCACATTTATGGACACTTGACTTATGACATTGGTGGCACTGTAGATCACTGAGGGAAGATAGACAAGTTGACCATCATGTGAAAAATACAAATGGATCCACACACTACACGAAGTGATGTTAGATTGGTTAAAGACTCAATTGGGGAATGCAAACCTGCATAGGAAGGCACAGGATGTCTTTATCTCCTTGTAGTAGAGTCCGATTTTTAAGATGTCTAAGAAACATCTAAGAAAGATGTTAAAGCCTTCAGTCCCTGGCTGATCATTAAGTACACTTGCATTTCCACCCGGAAAAAGGAAGAAATTAGAAAGAGCTCAATCCTGGAATGACAGGACAGCACCTGATATGGTGTTTTATTTTTTTATTTAAAGGTTTATTTATTTATTATGTATACAGCATGTTTGACTGCATGCCAGAAGAGGGCACCAGATCTCATTACAGATGGTTGTGAGCCACCATGTGGGTGCTGGGAATTGAACTCAGGACCGCTGGAAGAACAGTCAGTGCTCTTAACCTCTGAGCCATCTCTCCAGCCACCTGATATGGTGTTTTAATTTATTGTTTCTCCTCCAACTGAGTATCTTCCTAAACCAATAGGCAGTAGAAAGCAGAAGTTTTACCAGTTCAAGGTGTCCAAAGATGGTACAGAAGACACAAAACACTTGAAAATGTTGGTAGAAAGCTCCAAAAACAAACAAACAAACAAACAAACAAAGGCACCAATGATAGGGTTAAATTCCAAATAAGAATATGAACTACCCAACTCCTTGACTAACTGCTAACTGCACAGGTGTGGGGGAAACCTTTAGAAGGTTGGCTAAAAGAACAAAGAAATTTGAGCTGCTGCATGTCAGTTGGTGTGTGTGTGTGTGTGTGTGTGTGTGTGTGTGTGTGTGTGTGTGTGTTGAATGGTTTTGCACCTTGAGTTGAGGGTAGTTAATTGCCCGTGGAAATAACACAACCACCTCCAGAACAGTAGGGATCCCAGATTAGGACATTGCATTATTCACTATAGCCAGTTTTCCTTTAGTAAACAGATACTAGACATACAAATAAGTGGGAAGACAAATGTAAACCACATGTTCGATAAAATCCAGTGACAAAGTGAGTTGGAATTTTGATGGGATGGCATTAAATCTGTGGATTGCTTTTGGTAGGATGGTCATTTTCACTGTATTAATCCTATTGATCCGTGAGCATGGGAGATCTTTCCATCTCCTGATGTCTTTTTAATTTCTTTCTTCACTGTCTTAAAGTTCTTTCTATAATACAAGTCTTTCACTTGTTTGGTTAATGTTACTCCAACATAGTTTATTTATTTATTTGTGAAAGGTATTATTTCCCCGATTTCTTCCCCCGTCCACTTATCATCTGTATATAGAAAGGCTATTGATTTTTGTATCCTGATACTTTGCTGAAAGTGTTTATCAGCTGTAGAAGTTTCCTGGTGTAGTTTTGAGGGTTATTTATGTTGTATAAAATCATACCATCTACAAATAAAGATAATTTGACTCCTTCCTTTCCTATTTGTATCCCCTTGATCTCCTTCAGTTGTCTTATTGCTCTAGCTAAGACTTCAAGTACTATATTGAATAGGTATGGAGAGAGTGGACAACCTTGTCCTGTTCCTGGTTTAGTGGAAGTGCTTTGAGTTTCTCTCTGTTTAGGTTGATGTTGGCTGTGGGCTTGCTGTAAATCACCTTTATTATGTTGGGGTATGTCCCGCATGTACCTAATCTCTCCAGTACTTGTATTGTGAAGGGATATTGGATTTTGTCAAAGGTCTTTTCTACATCTAATGAGATGACTATGTGGTTTTATTTCTTTCAGTCTATTTATGTTGTGGGTTACATTTATTGATTTTTTTTTTTTTTTTTTTTTGGTTTTTCGAGACAGGGTTTCTCTGTGTAGCTTTGCGCCTTTCCTGGAACTCTCTTGGTAGTCCAGGCTGGCTTCGAACTCACAGAGTTCCGCCTGGCTCTGCCTCCCGAGTGCTGTCATTTATTGATTTTTGTATGTTGGTTCATCCCTGCATCTCTGGGATGAAGCCAACTTGATTGTGTTACATAATTTCTCTTTTTAAAAGTGTTCCTGGGGCTGGAGAGATAGCTCAGCTGTTAAAGGCTAGGCTCATAACCAAAATATAAAAGTGTTCCTGGATTTGGTTTGCAAGTATTTATTGAGAAATTTTGCATCTATATTCATAAGGGAAATTGCTCTGCAATTTTCTTTCTTTGTTGGGTCTTTGTGTGGCTTAGGTATCAGGGTAACTGTGACCTCATAAAAGAGTTAGGTAATAATGTTCCTTCTGTTTTGCGGAGTAATTTGAGGAGTATTGGCATTAGTTCTTTGAAGATCGGGTAGAATTCTGTACTGAATCCATCTGGCTCTGGGGTGTTTTGGTGAGGAGACTTTTAATTACTGCTGCTATTTCACTAGGGGTTTTGGGTCTGTTTAAGTTGCTTATATCTGATCTTGATTTAACTTTGGAAAGTCGTATATATCAAGATATGTTTACATTTCTTTTAGGTTTTCCAGTTAGGTGGAGTTCAGATTTTTAAAATAGTCCTTATGTGTCTCTGGATTCCCTCAGTGTCTGTTGTGATGTCCCCCTTTTTGTCTGTAATTTTATTAATTTAGATTTATTAATTTGGATCTTCTCTTTCCATTTTTTAGTTAATTTGGCTAAGGGCTTGCCAATCTTATTGATTTTTCCTCAGAGAACTAACTCATCAATTCCTTGATTCTTTGCATTTTTTTAAAAAAATTCCATTTTATTGATTTAAGCCCTGAGTTTATTTCTTGCTGTCTACTCCTTTGGGGTTACTCTTTTTGATCTAGAGCTTTCAAGTGTGCTATTAAGTTTCTAATATGAGGTCTCTTCAATTTATATTTATATTTTTATTTTTTATATGTAGACACTTATACTATGAACTTGCCTTTAGAAACTCCTTCATTGTGTCCCATAGGTTTGGGTATGGTGTGTATTCATTTTCTTTTCTTTTTTTATTATATATATTTATGGGTATTTTGGCTACATGTATCTATATGCACCATGTGTCTGCTGTGCCCAGGAGGGTGAGAAAAAGGTTTAGGGGAGTCACCAAGAATGGAGATAATGGGGAGCAAGCAGTCTGCTACAGGAGGAGAGTAGAAAGATTGTGGCAGAGGACAAGAAGGACAGAGGAGATGGCCTATCTGATTCCAGCCACACTGACCACATAGATCCCAGGTAGTAAGCGCTTCTAGGTATTGGCAGCTGACACAAAGAAATGGGAATGGGCTAGAAGGGGCAGTGTGAAGGAGTCCATAGGAAGTGAAAATATACTTTTTGAAAGACTCTTAAAACTCCTTAATAAAAAGGTTAGAACTAATGTTTCAGAAAAAACACCTCCCCCCAAATAATGCACATAATCACAGGAAAGGATTTTATCCATAATAACAACAAATGCTAGCTTAAAAAAAAGTACAACTTCAGACTCCTTCTTCTGTTCTCTCATGAGCTGGTCAGTGGGGTTCAGCCACATGAGGAGAAACAGGAGAGCCCCAAGCAAAACAAGGTGTGCTATATATCCCCCCAGGTCCTAGAGATAGGAGAGGCCCAGAGACAATCTGCCACACAGAACCACGTGGAGAAGACATCAGTATCATCAGGAGGCAGAAGATGGGCATGAGGTCAGGCCTCTGTTGGGGTTCCATGGGGAAGGCAAGGCAGAGCAGAATCAACAGCTTTGGATTATCTGGTTTGACTAATTCCATCAGGCTTGTGTTGCTGGTTGTCTGGTACCTGGTCTTGAGATGATACAGCAGAGGAGGATTATTGTCTCCGGGATACATAGGCTGGGTGGAGGAGGTCAGGCTCTGGATTGGTTAACCTACTGTCAATGCTAATGCTCTAACCTGGGCCTTCTGTTACCTGTGGGAATTGCCTAGTTTTTTTTTTTTTTGTTTGTTTGTTTGTTTTTGTTTTTGTTTTTTGGTTTTTTTGAGACAGGGTTTCTCTGTGTAGCTTTGGTGCCTGTCCTGGATCTCGCTCTGTAGACCAGGCTGGCCTTGAACTCACAGAGATCCCCCTGGCTCTGCCTCCCGAGTGCTGGGATTAAAGGCATGTGCCACCATCACCCATCTGGGAATTGCCTAGTCTTGAGGAGGCTGGTCTCTTCCCAACCAGAAAGATTCAAAAACAATTTTTTATTCACATTTTTGTTTTGTTTTATGTGTTTGAGTATTTTGCCTATATGTATGTACGTATACCACATGTGTGCCTATGTCCAAAGAGGCCAGAAGAAGGCATTGGATCCCCTGGAACTTGAGTTCCAGATGGTGTGAGCCACCATGTTAGTGTTGGGAACTGAACCTGAGTCCTCTGTAAGAGCAACAAGTGCTCTTAACCACCAAGCCTTCTCTCCAGTCCCTAGAAAGATTTCTTTTAAAGATGTCAAAACATCAGAAAGCTAAAGAAAATATCTACAGCAAACACTGGGATAGCGAAGAGGCAAGTAGAAAGTGCATGCTGTGAGGTATCCTATAGAATACTAGAATACCGCGTTAGCTCCAGACAGTGCATCTTGGGCAAGTCTACAAGCATGACCTGGACAAATGCTTCCCTCACAGCCCTGGGAATAAGGCAGACCTGCTGAAACCTTGAGCGTGTAGCCTCTGCAACTGAGAGACAATAGTTAACCTGTTGTTTAAGGCACCTAAACCAGTGTTTCTCAACCTGTGAGTCGTGACCCCAGGTGAATGACCCCTTCACAGGGGTCTCGGAAGACCATCGGAAAACACAGAGATTTACATTGTGATTCATAACAGTAGCAAAATTACAGCTAAGAAGTAGTAATGAAAGTAATTTTATGGTTGGGGGTCACCACAACATGAGGAGCTGTGTTAAAGGGTCACAATGTTAAGAAGATTGAGAACCACTGCCCCAAACCATCCTCATTTGTTATGGAAGAGCCCAAACAATCAACTTAGAAATAGCGGTGACGCATGCCTTTTGTCCCAGCACTCGGGAGGAAGAGCCAGGCGGATCTCTGTGAGTTTGAGGCCAGCCTGGTCTATAGAGCGAGATCTAGGACAGGCACCAAAACTACACAGAGAAACCCTGTCTCAACTCCCCCCATCCCCCCCCCCCCCCAAAAAAAAGAAATAGCTTGGAAAGTTTAGAACTTTGCTGGGAGAATGATTGACATATGGCAGAGTATGACTTAGAGCCAAGTAAAGGCTAAGAGAATAAAAGCTATGGGTACTTAGACAAGGGCCTCTGGTCCCTGTGAGGAGCTGTCTGTGAAGTAGGTGGAGTCTGAGTTGGAGCTCAGGATAGACATATATAGGGAGGTAGACCAGAGCGTATACATTAGCCAGAACAATGTGAGGCAATAGCCTCTTAGTGATTCACTTCCCTTGAGCCAGGGGCTGTTAGGGTCAAAGGGCATTGTGAGCACTGAGGGCTCAGTCCCTGTGCTCATGGCGCACACTGCCCAAGATGCTGTAGAGAACAGGATCCCTTGAGACACTGCCGTCTGACTGGAGTGCTCACACAGAGGTGGCTGAGAACTGTCTCCTGTCAGCCATGTTTGACAAAGCGCTCCCCTTTGTCCCATAATGAGTAACTTATCATTATTGCTCACTTTCAATGAACTGAGTTTCTTTCTGCATTCCTAAGATCGGGCAGAGCCTGAAATCTAAGCTGCCAGAAGACAGCTGTCCTGTGTCTCCTTCCTTATCGTCCCCATCTTGACTGGTGCCGAAGGCGGTGACCCACATCTTATATTCCTGGGCTGTCTCCATCATCTGGGCTGTCTCCATCTCTGTGACATGAACACGGGAGGAAGGGTCGTCTGGCGACCTGCCTCTTACCACTCGCTCTCTGACGGTGACTTGCTCTCTTGCTTATGCAGGTGGTAACGCTGCCAGAATATTTGAGGAAGAGGTTTGGCAGCCTCCGGATCCAGTTCTTCTCAGTCTGCTTCTTTATCCTCTACATCTTCAGCAGGATCTCAGTGAGTTCTTGCACGTGGAGTAGAGACTGACCAGGCATGTCCTTGGACTGCCTCTCAAAAGAGGTGACCTTCCTCCTCCAAGGAAAGAGGGGGAGGGAGTGTCATCTTAGCAAAACTGGGCCGATGCATTCCAAGGCCCAGCTGTCTCTCCTACGTGCCTCTGTTACTTTCTTTACAGTGAGTACCACCATGTGAAATCAATTTATCGGTGTACTTGCTTAACATGTGTCTTCTCTACTTCCAGTCAAGTGACCCGAGACTGTGAGTCTTTTCTGGGGTGTTTACTACACTCCCCCTGAGCCTAGAACGTGTTTTGTACATATGGCACTGTGCAGATGGTTTTCACTCACCAGATGAGGGGCATTTACCACAAAACATGAGAGTGCCCATGTAGTGTCTTTATTCAACAGAAGCTCAGTGGTGACAGAAGCTGGGCTTTGGCAGTCTTAATGTCTTCTGAATAGTGCAGTGTCTACAGCGTTGTGGGGCCGCGGTAACTGTTTGGGGGAATAAATGGTTGGATGAATCTCTGCCCATTTTATCCCTGACTTAGGGAGCAGAATAATAAATCAAAAGGTCAGCCAGGGCCGGGCGGTGGTGGCGCACGCCTTTAATCCCAGCACTCGGGAGGCAGAGGCAGGCGGATCTCTATGAGTTCAAGGCCAGCCTGGTCTCCCAAGCGAGTTCCAGGAAAGGCACAAAGCTACACAGAGAAACCCTGTCTCGAAAAAACCAAATAAAAATAAAAATAAAGACAAAAAAAGGTCAGCCAGGTAAATGATGGGCAGGTGCTTCAAAGTTAGTGTCAGCTCAGCCAGGGCTTGACAGATCTAGTCAGTCAGCCAGGCTAATGAATGGCTGCTTTGTACAGCCATTGAGCTGAGACTGATTTTCATACCTAATTTAAAGGGTGGTAAAAGCTAGAGGTAGTGTGGCATACAGCCCTCAAAGCCTATAATATTTACCATGTAGTCTTGTGCAAAAAGTTTGCCAATCCCAGAGCTTGTTAAATATATGGGTCCAAGTGAATTTGGTAGTAATCTAGAAGTACATAGAACTGAAAGTCTCCAGTTATTGGAAAGATAATGCAAAGGGTGTTTTCCGGAACAAATGCTTACAGGGGGAAAAAAAAAAAGCCCATGGTCTTTTCCTAGCTGCAGAACCACATGCCAAAACCTCTCTGAGTATAATCCCCACTCCAAGGCTCTGGAGCGGAGTAGGCTAGGTTGTTTTAACTGGACAGCTTGGGTTAGTTAATCCATACCCTGGAAGGTGCCAACTTTGGTTGAACTCAGAGGGCACAAAATTCGAGCAGATCTCTCTCAGGGCCCATTGGTGGTGGGGTGCTGCCCAAAGGCCACCTCTTCCGTGTGGCCTCCAAGACCCATTTCTTTCTGGGGTGGTTGTTGATTCTGCTGGAAAGGAAGGTTCAGCTGCTAACCTTATGCCCATTTCAGATGGAGATCAGCTTTGGTGCCACGTACTTGAAAATGGTTTGGAACACAGATATTTACCAGACAGTGCTGATTGTGGTGACCATTACTGGTCTTTATACCATCACAGGTGAGGTAGCTCTAATCACACATGAGTTTATACTGACACACACACTCAATAGAGTCCCAGGAGCTACTGAATTTTCCCAAAGTCTGTAGATCTCAGGAAGTATGATGGAGGCAGAGGTACAACCAGGGATTATATTGGGTTGGAAAAATCTCTTTGAAGAGTGATTGATAAGTCAGCAGCGATCATGTTTATGGAACAATGGGGCATGCCGCTGTGGGTTACCAGGTAACAGAGTGGACGTACACAAAGTGAATGAGGGGAAAATGAGGTAGGGTCCCTGAGGAGGCCCCCTGGCCAAACCTTCAGATAGGATCTTTTGGAAAGGCAGTTCTCATGTATTCAGCCTCTGCCGAGGGTAGGAGCTCTCATCACTCACTTTCTTCTACTTAGTGTGTGACCAGAGGTCAAGCAGAGAAAATCAGAGGGACAGAAAGTAGCCAATAAGTTGTTCACAGTGGTGAGGAGTCTAAATTGGACTTTTCTTCCTGTGGATGTTTGGTGATGCTTGGAGACAGTTTTGGTTGTTAAAACTGGGCAGGGACTTAGGGAAAGTCTGTCTAGCTGGTAGCTACCAGGGACAATACTAATAGTTGCTTCCAAACTGAGTTTCCGGGATCAAAGGTGTACGCATTTGATTAAGAAAATGGTCAGATTTTAATTTGTCCAGAAAAGCATGGAGAGTAAAGAAACATTGGGACATAGAAAGTCAAAACACTCTACTGCTTTGATGTGTCTTCTCTTGTTGTCTGAGGATGGCTAACATCATGTGAACATATAAAGAAGGAACAAACACACCTGAAATAAATGGACATGTATCAACATGTTAGCAATCCGTAACTACACTTTTATGACATCTTAAAAGTCTATTTATAGGTATAGAACAATGTGTTTTCTTAAACAGTATCATGTTTATAACTTCAGAATTGATTTCATTGTTATTATTTGGAATTTTATTGATTCAACAAAATTGGCAAAACTGAAAAAAAAAAAGAATCCTATAAAAGTCCGTGAGGAATGGTAGAGAAAACAGGATGTGTTAGATAAAGCAGATGGAAATGGATGAGAAGTCAGAAAGGAGGTCGGGTGGGGGAAGGGCACACAGATCAGGTGACTGTGGGGTTGGGGCATACAGAGGTTGCTGTAAGCAGAAGTACACGTGGTTTCCATTTCCTTTCTTCTTCCTCTTCAGGTGGCCTGGCAGCTGTGGCTTATGTTGAGACCTTACAAGCTGGTATTATGCTTTTGGGCTCAACCTTGTTGGTGGCTTATGGTAAGTGGGCCACAGCGGTGGCATCTTTGAGTCTAGGGTTACATGGGGCCATCAGCTGCTTCATCTTACAGAGGAAGTGACTGATGACGGTCAGAGGTCATGCTGAAAGTTCTGAAGGCCACCTCACTGCAGGAGCAAGAGGAGCCAATGGTAGAATGCTGGTGAAAGACTCCAGGGCTGTGGTCCAGAGCGCTCCTCCCCAACCCATATCCTTCCATTTGCCCACTGGACTCTGCCTGTCAAGGTCAGCAGAAGATCCATTCCGAGCAGTGTGATCCTACATACTCAAGTGGCCACTGCACAGCAGCCCATGTTGTAACGTAGATCTCAGTGATGGTTTCGCCAATAAATCACACACACCCCATCCAAAAGTTCTGGCCCTCACACCAAGTGTCCCGTAGAGAAAGTGCAGCCCGAAGACTTAAAGTAAGTAAGTAAACTTACTAAATAAGAAGTGGAGATAATAGCTGGCCTGTCGGTTGCAGTAGACAGAAGATGACAGGCATCCTTGTCTTACCTTCAGCCTCAGAGAGAAGACATTGACCATTTCACTATTTAATATTAGCTGTAAGTTGTTTATAGATGCACAGCCTTTTGCAGGCTTTTTTGCTCCTACTTTGCTCATGCTGTTTATCGTAAGTGACGTTTGAGTTGTAACAAGTTTTTTTTTCCCATATCTACAGAGATGATTTGTTGTGGAATATTGTTTTAAGGTGTGTTACTTTTGTTTATGTTGCGTTTGTTGAACTCTGTGAAGCTGTGCTACTGTGCCTGTCTAAAACACCTGACTGGTCAAATAAAGAACTGAACGGCCAATAGCAAGGCAGGAGAGAGAAGTAGGCGGGACTGGCAGGCTGAGAGAAAATACAGAAGGAGGAATCTGGGGAAAAGAAGAATAAAAAAGATGGAGGAGTGAAGAAGGAAGTAGCCAGAGAAGGAGGAGGACTCCAGGGGCCACCCAGCCACCCAGCCATCCAGCTACACAGCCACCCAGCCACCCAGCCATCCAGCTACACAGCTACACAGCCACCCAGCTATACAGCAAGTCATGGAGTAAGAATAAATTCACAGAAGAAAAGAGAAAAGCCCAAGGGCAAAAGGTAGAAGGGATAAACTGGGTGGTGGTAGTGCACACCTTTAATCCTAGCACTCAGGAGGCGGAGGCAGGCGGATTTCTGTGAGTTCAAGGCCAGCCTGGTCTACGGAGTGAGTTCTAGAACATCCAGGGTGACACAGAGAAATCCTGTCTGGGGGGGGGGGGGGAAGAACCCTCATCAAAAGTTACATGGAATAATTTAAGTTAAGGAAAGCTGGCAAGAGAAAAGCCAAGCCAAGGTCAGGCATTCATAATTAAGAATAAGCTTCTGTGTGTGATTTATTTGGGATCTGGGGGAGGGGGCAGAAGATCCAATAAACAACCAACAACAACGATTGTATTAGTCCTCTCTGTTTTTCATATTAACACTGTGAATGGCACTGGTTTGGTTTAGAATGTTAGTTCAGCCTTATGTTCTTGAAATGACCACAGCTTAGATAAAATAATCCAAGTGTCCGTACTAATTTACAATCTCAGTGCTATGTGCGACTGGATTTCTTAACTCTGCTCCAGCCAGTGAACGATGTTGAGGGTTTTGCTCATTTGATAGGCTAAAAAAGTGTCTCATTGCTCAGTGTTGTTTTACTTTTTAGTTTCCAGATATGGTAAGATTGAGCACTTTCCAGTTAATTTAGTTTCTTTCTTTCTTTCTTTCTTTCTTTCTTTCTTTCTTTCTTTCTTT
>CABHPP010001813.1:36990-69973 GCA_902168425.1 Peromyscus attwateri | reverse complement strand
TTTCTTTCTTTCTTTCTTTCTTTCTTTCTTTCTTTCTTTCTTTCTTTCTTTCTTTCTTTCTTCCTTCCTTCCTTCCTTCCTTCCTTCCTTCCTTCCTTCCTTCCTTTCTTTCTTTCTTTCTTTCTTTTTTTAGTGAATTACTGGTTTGTTCTTCTATTTCTTTCCAGAGCTTTCTTTTGTCCACTGCTGTATAGGAGTGCTGTAGGAATGAAGGGAATGTATTTTTTCAAGCTGAGAGCGGCCATCTCTGTGTGGTAGGTGCGCATGTGCGCATGTGCATGGGTGTGAGGAGAAGCTGGAGGGCGATGTCTATTGTTTTGCTCTCGCACTTTCAGCTCTTTTTCCTGGAGGTAGGATTCCTAACTCTAACTCCCCCACCCTAGGCTGTCTAGACAGCAAGCCCCAGAATTCCTCTCATCTACACACCTTGTGGTGTTGGGGTCACACGGCCACACCTGGCTCTTGCAACTTTTATTTATTGTTTTGTTTTTGGAGAATTTCATGTATGACTACTGTATTTCATCATTTCTTCCTTCTTTCTCTCCCTCCAATTCCCACTGGGTCCCCTGTCATTCCTTCCCAAGTTCATGCCGTCTTCTTCTTTAATTTTCATTCTTACATCTATGCATATGTAGATGTATAAACATTTGAGTGCTGTCATATGCATATGTGTTTAAGGCTGACGGAATAGGATTGGATAGCCTATCAGGGAGCTTGTGCTTGAAGTAGACTGGTTGTCCCCTTTCAGCATCCATTAATTGCCTGTAGCCCTTCATCTAGAGGTGGGACTTTGACCTTTGAAGCTGAAAAGTCAAACAAAATTGAGACGTGAGATTATCTTTTAGTCCATTAGATGAACAAAATTCTTAAAGTCTTAGAACATCGAGTGCTGGCTGGAGCAGGGTTAGGAAGTAAATTCGTCTCATGTCCCACATGCTCATGGGCATGCCAACTGTGTTACCAAGTGCAGGCCTCGTTCAGGTGGCCATACTGTTGAGATTTCATGGGTGGGTGCAGCTTCCTTGCCTATATAGAAGACATTATGTCACAGAAGACATTTGGGTCTTTGGGCCCTTTCAATCTTTCTTCCCCTTCTTCTGAGATGTTCCTTGAGCCATAGGTTTAGGGAGCACAGATGAATGTCCTTGCACCCACAGATCTTCAGAGAAACCAGGAATGTTAAGCACACAGGACTGTCTCTCCATTGAGAAAGATGAAAAACCTGTTCTTCCATCCAGAGAGCTGAGAACTGGGATCAATGAACAGTCTGGTGGTCTATGTTATCTGTTGGGCCAGGCCATATCAAGCTCCTATAAGCAGGACTGGAGGCGGCTAGTAATCTAAATGACCCTTCTAGCCAGAGGCTCCCTGAAGCTCCCACAGGTGGCTAATAGCCCAAATGACGTCTGAGAGCAGGCCATACCCTTAGGCCCTTAAGCTAGTTCAGGCTGCCTATCTCTAGAACCCATCTTCTTGGAGAAAATGACATGTACCCTGAGTTGAGTTTCAGTGTAATTCTTTCTTTTCTTTTCTTTTTTTCTCTCTCTTTTTTTTTTTTTTTTTTTGGTTTTTTCGAGAAAGGGTTTCTCTGTGTAGTTTTGGTGCCTGTCCTGGATCTCGCTCTGTAGACCAGGCTGGCCGCTAACTACCAGAGATCCACCTGGCTCTGCCTCCTGAGTGTTGGGATTAAAGGTGTGCGCCACCACCGCCCCGCTATAATTCTACTTTCTTGTGCACTGGAGATTGTATTACACCAGTAAACATTTCCCCAAACTATACTGGGCTTAAATACATTGGGAATAAACCACTTGTTTATTAGACAAGTCTGATCCATATCTGCACCAGGGTTTCCACCTTTCTCTTCGAGTTTCCTATATGACACCTGCAGGGACCCCCACATGTATCAATTGGAGCTAACCACCCTACATACTAGAAGGAGCCATACAAGCTGCCAAGGGACAAAAGTAATCAAAAGTCCTACTCGTTGACTTTTCAGCCAGTGTATGCAGATCTCATCTGCTAGACTTGGGACCTGAGGACCTGAGAGACCAGGGCAGACTACCATCTAATGTTGTGGACAACCTTACTGAAGTTTCAGTGTGCTTCTATACAAGAATGGAACAAAGAAGCAATGGTCCAAGAACGGTTGTTTGAGTTCAGACAAACGTGATCAGAAAATCATGTAAATAAACGTCAGTAAGCACATTTAACAGGGCAGCCCTTTCCAGAACGCTCTCAGAACAGATCAATTTAAACACAAATGCCTGGCACGTACTATAGATTATATCTGGGGAAGCATGAAAGCAAGACAGAAGGCCATATCCAGATTCCGGGTACACTGACCCGATTGGGGTCTATAGCTGTGTTCTGACATCCAACAAGAAGAAACATGTCCTGTTAATTGAATGTAAATGTTTGTCACAGCCCAAGAGCGATCCGGAAACAAAATGCTCCTGAGGTAAAAGGCCTTTCTTCCTGGAGCCTTTCTCACGGTTCCCCAAGGCATTGTTCACCATGAGTCATTCTTTTGACTGAGTTCTGACACTGCCGAGCTGGGTATGGGTCACAGCAATGACAAGAATGGCAAGATACCCCCAAAACTGCAATGGTGGCACTAATATCTTGAGGGGAGCCAACAGAGACCTAGTTGGACTTCAGGCCCACCCAATGGGAGAGAAGTCATGCCAGTACTGTAAACCTAGCCCACTAGCTGTGTCTGGGGAGGCCATGGACCCTAGAGAAGAACTTATTGCTGCCACTGCCTCAAAGCAGTATAATTTCTAACTATATTCTAAATACTTATCCTTCCACCCAGAGATAAGGATAGTTCTTATCCCTCATCAAAGCTTCTTTTTGAGGCAGATGGAAACCATCTGTGCAGAGAGGCACACAGCTGGCTTCTTACGTGGATGCTGGGACTCTGCACCCAGGTCCTCACGCATGCTCAAGAAGCACGCTTAATCCACTGAGCCGTCTCCTGAGCCCTCGGTCTAAGGAATTTTAATGTACTCTATATTGTAAATTTCAAATTTTGAGTTCAAATTTATCTCTTTCTATTTCTTCTCATATCTTGTTATAAATGTTTTTAAATTATCCAATGTTCATAAAGATATTCTCGTGTTATAATTTTGTATTTTATCTTTTGTTATTGGACATGAGTTTACTTTTTGTAAATGCCTTAGTATGATATATCTTTCATTAATTTTATATTCTTTCATTGACTAATCTTATTTACAGATAGATCTTAATTCATATAAAAACTGAGTCTGTTTCAAGGGAGTATGTTTTTACATGCCAAGATAAAATAAAACAGTTAAAACACAGTAGATATTTTAGTAGATATAAAATACTACTTTAATGTTAAGACTTTATGTAGATGTAACCGACCGCCTTATTAAATAAGAAACACAGAGCCAATGTAAAGGTGAAAGCCCAAGAGGTCAGAGCTAGAAGCCTTACCCGCTTTCCGCCAGCTAGCTTCTCCCGCCAAGAGAGCTCTCCGAAAAAAAGGGAGGTATTTCCTGTGCGTTCGTCTTAAAAAGAGTTCTGGTTCTTCCTTCTCATTGGTTATAAACTAACTACGTGGCTGTCTCGTCACAGTCTCTCTGTACAGACCTCCCAAGTTTTCTATGGTTGGTATTGAGATTAAGGGCGTGTGTCTCCAATGCTGGCTGTATCCTTGAACACACAGAGATCTACCTAGCTCTGCTTACCAAGTGCTGGGATTAAAGGCGTGCACCACCACCGCCCTGGCTTTCACTATGGCTTGCTAATAGCTCTGACCCCTAGGCAACTTTATTTATTAACATACAAATAAAATCACATTTCAGTACAAATAGAATACCACTATATCTCCCCTCTTCTAATTTAATAAAAAGAAAAAAAAGGAAAGTTGTAACTAATATAAGAAAAACTATATACAAAAGTACAATAACTATATACAATATATACAAGTGATGAATACCTAAACAATGTCTAGTCCATTTGTATTTGACAAATTCAGAGAAAATAATTTCATTACTTATCCTATTTTGGTAAGTTCAAAATGTACCTAATTCCTTTCTATCCTAACTAATCTTCAACTATAATTAATTAATCTTCAGCTATGACTAATTAAACTTCGACTATAACTAACTAATCTTCAACTCCCTCAGAGACCCAAGAAGGAAATAATATTACCTAACAAAAATAAAAACAGGAAGTGCATGCAAGCAGCTTCCAAAAAAATTGTGAGTTGACAGAAACAGCCAGCCGCCTGGACAGTCACCTGAGGTTTCTCCGCAGTGTTGGGGCATCATCTTCAGCCTATAGGCTTAGCGTATCTGACAGACTCATTTGTGAAGTAGGATGTACACAAGTTCAACAGTTCAACCTCACCTTGGGTGAGAGCAGTCCATGTACCAGAAATACCTGAATTCCACTAGTGTCATGTCCTGATTCAGGATTTTAAATTCTGGAAATTGTTGATGGTTTTTTAATCCAGCTGTCCATTCTTCTTGACCGTGTATGTGTGGCTTCATCTCAGCATCCCGTTCTTCTCCACATCCCTCTATTAAATGACAGTCTGCTATTGAGAGGCGTGAGCTTAGTTACTCTTCAAGAATAACTGTTTCAGCTGCTGTTCCATTGCACATCAGAAGCCATCGGCCCACTGCCTGTTCAGCTGCCTTCGAAGGAAAGGGCACTGTACCTTTTCCGGATTGCAAAGGCCACTTCAGGGATGGTGCCATATTGTCCTGGCCTCAGGAGATGCCTTTTGATAAAGCCACAACCACACTTGTTTTGGCAAGAATCAATAGTCCTTTGTTGCATGTCCTGTCTGTCCATTTTGTCCTGTTGTCAGCAGTAGATTCGAGGATACTTTGTTGTCCAGTGGCTAACATTTGCCACAATGAAAGTTAACTCCATATGCAGTTTCTTCAATGCCCATATTCTCTCTGAAGTAGATTGGTACTGCCAGGAGCCGACATGTCTCATAGTCATAACAAAAAAGAAAAATTTTCTAAGTTATTAAAACATTTTAAATGCCATATTCTGTAGATCTCTGAAGGGTTTGAAGATGACCTATCTATCTAATATATATCTGCTCAATCTTAAAAATATACCTAATATGACTACAAGTTCTATTGTAACGTCTAACTGCTAACTTTCATTTCTTTATATGCTAATAGTTGGTAATAACATTCAAGAATCAACAATTTGCATTACATTGTTAAATGAACGGTATAAGTATAATTAGAAATATACATATAGCATTTCCTAACAATATCAATTTCAATATATATATAATTTGTATACAATATAAAACAATCCAATCCAATGTAAAGTATTTAAAACTAGTAATTGTCTTTTTCTTTTTCTTTCTTTTTCTTTTTTTTTTCTTTTTTTTTTTTTTTAACAAGAACCTTAAATCTAACCTCCTTTGCTTAGCCCTTTTCCTAACCCTTGATAACCAGTTGTAACTAACCCCTCTAAACAATGAGAATTATCCCAGACCCAAAACCCATTAAAAGACCAAAAAACCACCCGTCCCACACCACCTCTTTGGGAACGTGGGCGTCGTATTCTTAAAATTGCTTCCTGCTGGGTATGGGCGAAGGTATCTTTATTCTGAAAAGAAAAATTTTAGGTTAATTGTCAAATTCTAGGAAAGATAACTATATCCTTCATTATCCAGTCTGTGTATAATACCAAAGTTCAGGATTTATCTCAAGTCCTTATTCAAGTAGTCTTTGAGACTGGATCATCTCAGTCAGCCCTCTTAAAATTGTTCTAAGTACTTTGTAGTTCAAAGCTGATCTGTAGATGATGTTTGTCAGCTTAGTGATGTTATTATTGTCCACGTGGAATTGTTGTTGTTGTGGGGCCCCATCTTCTTCCTGGAGACTTCAGTTGATGTTAGGCCTGGCCGTGATTTCCTGCAGAAAACTGATAAGAGACTCGAACACAAAGACATATATGCAGCTAATTGAAGCCTTTTTTTTTTTTTTTTAGAATTAGTTAGTACTCTATATGACCATTCATATCTTAACAAAGTTTAAAATGTATATATATCTATATATATATTAATCTTACAAATTTTGATATAAAATTCATACTTTAAGAAAAGTTTAAAGAATCAGAATAGAATCAAAGATTGAGATTAGTAATAGAATAGTCCCTTAATTAATTTGGCTTTTTATTTTGTCTGTCCCATAGCAGAAGATGGCTCTTCTTCTGGCATGATACAGAGAGTTTGCATTTTCCTTTTAACAACATGCTTGAGTTTAAAGAAGGAGAGAGCCATTCACCAACTCCAAAGTCAGCTTTAAATTTTAATTGAACTGGGACTATTAGAAGATCAATAGTGTTAAATCTTTAGAGGAGAACAGAAACAAACATTTAGGAAGACTTAAAATTTTTTAGATGATATACCAATAGGCCATTTTACTCTGTTTCCTGGGATAGATGGTTTGTCCCTTTTCTTCAGTTGTCTCATTTGTCCAGTGTTCTTCAGATTCCTCAGGCTTCATTTTCCTAAAAGACAAAAACAGAAACCTTTCCCCAAGACTAATTTTGGGGATGTTTCTTTTTGACAAGTTATTATCTGATTAAATGAAAAAGCATGTGTTAATGGTATAAGTTAGTTTAAATTGGATGTTCATGCTGGTTGATGAACTACCACCTCCTCTAATTAAGAGGTTTCTTGTTCAAATCGAACCTTTATCAATTTTGATGGTACCCACAGCTTATCTTCTCCTGTAGAAACAAAAGCAAAACCTCGTCCCCAACGTAGCACATACCCTGGTTTCCATTCCGAGGTCAGCACATCCTTAAAGTATATAGGCTGATTTAATTCTGTAGTTTTTTCTATTATCCAATGTCTCTCTGCAGCTGTTGTTCCTTTCTCATTGGCATTGAGAAAATTCAAAGTTAATAGAGCATTATGCAGTCTATTTCTGGGGGTTTTTGTTACCCCTTTCTGTTTGTTTAGCATATCCTTTAGAGTTCTGTTTGATCTTTCTATAACTGCTTGACCTGTAGGATTATGTGGTATTCCTGTAATATGCTTTATATCATAATAAGCAAAAAACTGCTTCATTTTAACAGAGACGTATGATGGAGCATTGTCAGTTTTGATTTGTGCAGGTATACCCATGATGGCCATAACTTCTAGCAAATGAGTGATGACAGAATCAGCTTTTTCAGAACTCAAAGCAGTTGCCCACTGAAATCCTGAATAAGTATCGATTGTATGGTGTACATATTTCAATTTTCCAAATTCTGCAAAGTGAAACACATCCATTTGCCAGATTTCATTCCTCTGAGTACCCTTTGGGTTACATCCTGCTGGTAATGGCGTTTGATTGTAGAAGGAACAAGTAGGACATTTCTTTACTATTTCTTTGGCTTGTTGCCAGGTTATGGAAAAATCCTTTTTTAAACCTTTACTATTAACATGATGTTTTTTATGAAATTCTGAGGCCTCCAGCACATTTCCTATCAATAATTTATCAATCTCATCGTTACCTTGTGCTAGAGGGCCTGGCAGACCAGTATGAGATCGAATGTGAGTTATATATAAAGGATGACTCCTTTCCTGATGGTATCTTGTAATTGAATAAATAGTGAAGTTAATTCTGAAGCATCAGGGATAAATTCTGCAGTCTCAATATGTAATACCACTCTTTCAGCATACTGAGAGTCAGTTACTATGTTGAGAGGTTCTGAAAAATCCATTAATACCAACAGAATAGCATACAATTCTGATTTTTGAACTGAATTATAAGGACTTTGAACCACTTTACTCAAATTTTCTGATTTGTAACCTGCTTTTCCTTGTTTGTTGGCATCTGTATAAAATGTACGAACTCCAGATATGGGTTTTTCGCGTACAATTCGAGGCAAGATCCAATCAGCTCTCTTTATAAGTTCAATTCTATCGCTTTTGGGATATTTGCTGTTAATTTCTCCCAAAAAATTACTGCAAGCTCTTTGCCAAGGTTCACTTTCTGTCCATAATTTTTCAATGTCCTCCTTAGTTAAAGGTACAACAATTTCTGCTGGGTCTATTCCTGCTAATTGACGAAGTCTCAATTTTCCTTTCCAAATCAAGTCAGAGATCTTTTCCACATAAGTTTTTAATTTTTTATTTGGTTTATTTGGTAAAAATATCCATTCCAATATAATATCTTCCCTCTGCATTAATATTCCTGTAGGAGAATGCCTAGAAGGTAAAATAACCAAAATGCAATCCAGCTTCGGATCAATACGATCCACGTGTCCTTCATGTACTTTCTTTTCTACCAAAGCCAATTCTTTCTCAGCTTCAGGTGATAATTCTCTTGGACTATTTAAGTCCTTGTCACCTTCTAAGGTTTTGAACAAATTATTCAGTTCATCATTTTTTACTCCAACAATAGTTCGTAGATGAGAAATGTCTCCAAATAATCTTTGAAAGTCATTAAGAGTCTGTAGTCTATCTCTCCTAATTTGCACCTTTTGGGGTCTAATTTTTTGTAGCTCTATTTTATATCCTAAATAATTAATAGAATCTCCTCTTTGTATCTTTTCAGGAGCAATTTGTAATCCCCAGCAAGGCAAAATTTTCTTTACTTCTTCAAACATTCTTTCTAAAGTATCTGCATTTGAGTCAGCTAGTAAAATATCATCCAGATAATGATAAATTATAGATTTAGGAAACTTTTTACGAATCACTTCTAATGGCTGTTGTACAAAATATTGGCACAAAGTTGGACTATTCAACATTCCCTGAGGTAGGACCCTCCATTGAAATCTTTTAACCGGTTGAGAATTATTATAAGTAGGCACTGTGAAAGCAAATCTTTCTCTGTCTTTTTCTTGTAAAGGTATTGAAAAGAAACAGTCTTTTAAATCAATAACTATGAGAGGCCATCCTTTTGGTAACAAAGTAGGCAAAGGAATTCCAGATTGTAGAGAGCCCATTGGCTGAATTACTTTGTTAATTGCTCTAAGATCTGTTACCATTCTCCATTTACCAGATTTCTTTTTAATAACAAATACAGGAGAATTCCAAGGGCTGGTTGATTCTTCAATATGCTGAGCATTTAACTGTTCTTCTACCAGCTCTTCTAAAGCCTGGAGTTTCTCTGTTGTTAAAGGCCATTGCTGAACCCATACAGGCTTGTCTGTTAACCATTTTAAAGGTAGAGCTGTTGGTGTCTTCGGGAGATCATCAGTTGTTGTGCCCTGTTCTTGTATAATATGGATGGCTGGTGACCACTCAGAATAATGTCTTCTAATATTTCTTTCAGAAACATGTGCTAGTTTATTATTTGTTTCTGAGACTGGAGGGATGTTAATCTGAGTATTCCATTGTTGCAACAGGTCTCGACCCCACAGGTTCATAGCTATGTTAGCCACATATGGCTTTAATTTACCTCTTTGTCCTTCTGGACCTATACATTCGAGCCATCTGGCACTCTGTTTTACTTGAGATAATGTCCCAATTCCTAACAGTTGAACATTTACCTTCTGAAGAGGCCAAGTTGGATGCCAAAATTCTGGTGCAATTATGGTAACGTCTGCACCTGTGTCTACCAGACCAGACAACAAAACACCATTAATTCTTATCGTTAATTTTGGTCTTTGTTCATTAATAGAAGTTTGCCAAAAAATTTTCTTTATGCTTTTTCCTGAATTTTCTATTCTCTCTGTTTCATCATCCTGACCAACATGATTTATTTCGATAGGCATTTGGTTATTCAATCGCTCAGAGCAGGGATTTCCTCTACGACTGCAGGAAAGGTTTGAACTGGATTTGCTGTGGGGGCCTCCAAGAGGCCCCTCTGGGAGTTTCCCGAAGCCTGAGGCAAAGGATTACCTTGTCTGTCCCTTGTTGATCTACATTCATTGGTCCAATGTTTTCCCTTACCACATCTTCTGCATACTCCAGAAGGAAGGGGCATTCTGTTACCATTGTTCCTTGAAGAAACATTGTTCCTAGGAATGACCTGTTTACAGTCCCTTTTCAAATGTCCTTGTTTTCCACATCCAAAACATCTAACATTCCTCAAACCTTTTGAAATTGCTTCTCCTACCCACGTATCATGCTGGTCATGAGTCTCCACATTAACTGTGTCTCTGATCCAGTCTTCCAAGGGTGCAGATCTTGCCTTTAACGGCCTGATTATACTTTTGCATGCTGCATTCGCGTTCTCAAAGGCCAAAGATTCAATTATTATCCGACTAGCGTCTGAATCGGGGACCGTTCTCTTTACTGCTGAAGCCAGTCTTTGTAAAAAATCTGTGAAAGATTCTTTTGGGCCTTGTGTAACTTTTGTAAATGACTCAGCTTTTTTTCCTGGTTCCTCAACTCTGTCCCATGCATTCAAGGCTGCCGTTCGACATAGAATTAAGGTTTGGATATCATATAGACATTGTGTGTGTTCTGAAGCATATTGGCCTTCTCCAGTAAGCTGATCCTGGCAGACCTGTATTCCTTTATCCCTCCATTGTTTTTCTATGTTTTTAGCCTCGTCTTGATAAAAAACGTGCCACTGTATTCTCTGACTTGGCTCTAAAACCGCTTGTGCCAAGTCTCGCCAGTCCTGTGGTGTAATCCTATTATATGTAGACCAAGAGTTTAACATTTGCTTTACATATGGGGAATGCATGCCATAAGATACTATTGCCTCCTTAAACTTTTTTAAATCCATCATGTCAATTGGAGCCCAAATATTTTGTGTAGTCATTTGATCAGGCGACTGCTGTAAGGTTACCGGATAAATTAAGGGTGACTGTGTGAAAACAGGCTTTCTTTCTGTAACCTTCTGTTCCACAACTTCACTCTTAATTTCTTCTGTCTGAGTTTCAGGTTTAACAAGTTTTTCTAAAACTGTCATCCTGGCACTTAAATTGACTATCTTTTTAAATAGTAAAATGAGTAGAAACATAGTAACCAACTGCATAATCCGATCAATAGTAATCATCCCATACAGTTGTTCCATTGTCACACTGCCTAAAATTGCAAACAAAGCCCAATTTTCTTCCAATGCACACAGAAAACCCATTTTTTTTTAATGTGGAAAAAAATTTCTCTGTTAAATAGTTTTCTTTAAAATATTTGATATGTTAATTGACTTACCAAGTCTTCGCAGAACAGTAGAAATCCGAGGGAATTTCAAAACAGCCACCTAGTGTCCAAGGTGAATTGAGAGAGAGAGAGAGAGAGAGAGAGAGAGAGAGAGAGAGAGAGAGAAAGGAAAGCGAGCAAGAGAGCAAGAAAGCGTAGCTACTAAAAGCTTAACTCCAGCCATGTGTCCCCGCTTGAGTGGAGTCAAGCCTGGGCTAGGCTTCCTTAAACTCCAACCACGTGCGTTTGCTTTACAGGCAGGGACCCTGTTGGCAAGGCAGGCCTGAGTTGTTTGTAGCACCGGCTTTTAAGCTAACCGCTTGGGGCCTGAGGCCAAACCGACCTTGGCCCCGGCTAGGGACCAGGCCATCCGGAGCCGACCGCCGAGGCGGGAAACCAGACCCGCCGCAGACCCGCCGCGAGTCAAGCGGTTTCTTATGGAGTCTTGTCACGTTGGGCGCCAAATGTAGATGTAACCGACCGCCTTATTAAATAAGAAACACAGAGCCAATGTAAAGGTGAAAGCCCAAGAGGTCAGAGCTAGAAGCCTTACCCGCTTTCCGCCAGCTAGCTTCTCCCGCCAAGAGAGCTCTCCGAAAAAAAGGGAGGTATTTCCTGTGCGTTCGTCTTAAAAAGAGTTCTGGTTCTTCCTTCTCATTGGTTATAAACTAACTACGTGGCTGTCTCGTCACAGTCTCTCTGTACAGACCTCCCAAGTTTTCTATGGTTGGTATTGAGATTAAGGGCGTGTGTCTCCAATGCTGGCTGTATCCTTGAACACACAGAGATCTACCTAGCTCTGCTTACCAAGTGCTGGGATTAAAGGCGTGCACCACCACCGCCCTGGCTTTCACTATGGCTTGCTAATAGCTCTGACCCCTAGGCAACTTTATTTATTAACATACAAATAAAATCACATTTCAGTACAAATAGAATACCACTATAACTTTATACTGCCTAGGATACTGGGAAGAATACCGTAAGTTCTGAAGGAAAGTTTAACTAGAGTGTATAACATTTTGTTGGCATCTAAGGAAAAAGAATATTAATCCGCTTAAAAAAATCAAGATTCTTTAGATAATTTATGATAGAATGTTAGTTAAAAATTGGTATGAAATAAGTACTTTTAGCTTCTATGGATAAAAATTTCAGGAGCATATTACTTTCAGGCATGGCTGGATTGAGGGTTATGAACGGACCAGGCAGACAAGATACCTCTAGGACATTGCACTTAGAGGAACCCAGTGGAAAGGAATAGTAGTACTTCCAGTGCCTTCTAGAACATATTCTGTGCAGTTCAGGAGGGGGCTCATGTATGTTCCTCACTTCTGGTTGTTGATCAGGAGACAGGGAATGCCAGTAAGCCAGGGTCCCCCAGACGACTGGAAAGGGGATCATTTGACTCCTTCTACATAAAGCGCACACACTTTGGAAAGAGGGGTTCTGAAACCAGATAATGGAGGTGGGGTTCCAGGCACCCGACTCAATGCCCACTGCATTTCTTCTCCCTAGAAGAGCTAGTCTTTTCTTGCACACATGAGGTACTGATCGTGTATGACTGTGTTGCATTTTATAGTGCGAGTCAGCAGGTCACTTATTTCCAGTCTTCATTCTTTAGTTGTGTTGTTTACCCTTCAAGGAATTGATAAATATCATGGTTTTTGTTTGTTTGTTTGTTTTTTAAAGCCATTCAGGAAGTAGGAGGATATCAGGGGCTAGTGAATAAGTACTTCCAAGCCATCCCAAATGTGACCCAACAGGGAAACTGGACTGCCAAGCCACAGTGCTACATGCCTCGTCAAGATGCTTTCCACATCTTCCGAAGCTGTGTCTCTGGAGACATCCCCTGGCTTGCACTCATCCTAGGTGCCACCACTGTCTCTCTGTTCTATGGGTGTGCTGATCAGGTAATTAAATACCAAGGTCAATGACGTGATTGTCCTTTAATGTGCCTGTAGACACAGGCCACTCTGGCTTGCCTGCTTGTTCATGGTTTGTCTCCTAATTTATATTTGTTTCCTCAATAATGTAAGAAATAGTTTTTTTTCCAGTTGATATAAACAGTGAAATGTATCCTTATTTAAAAGTTTATAATACTTTAGCCCTGATAATACCTTTTTGAACTATTCTCTAGCTTTTGTGATTTGGAGACTGTCCAGATCATGACCAGTCCCTGGTATGAACAGGGACTTAGTTAGGGTTTTCATTGCTGTGAAAAGACACCATGACCACCGCAACTCTTATAAAGGAAAGCACTTAATTGGGTGGCTTACAGTTCAGAGGTTCCGTCAATTATCATCATGGTGGGACATGGCAGCCTGCAGGCAGACATAGTGCTGGAGAGGTGGCTGAGAGCCCTACATCTTGCAGGCAACAGGAAGTGGTCTGTGACACTAGGTAGCATCTTGAGCATAGGAGACCTCAAAGCCTGCCCCCACAGTGATACACTTCCTCCAACAAGGCCATACCTCCTAATAGTGCCATTCTTTTGGGGGGTCATTTTCTTTCAAATCACCACAGAGACTTTAGCTTTATATGAAATTTCCATTTATTTTAAAAATTGGGAGAATTTCTTTTTTTAATGGATTACTGAATCTTTCATGCCTAAATGTTTTTTGAGAATTTTATACATGAGTACTGTATTTTACATCATTTCCACCCCTCCCTGTCTCTTCCCACTCTTCCTATGTCCCCCACCTCCCTCTCTTTTCATGACCTTTTCTTTAACTATTATTGTTACACATTTACATACACACATATATACATACATACATACACATATGTATATATAAATATAATCTGCTGATTCCAGTGTTGCTCACATGTGTGTGTCTTTTGTGTTGACCACTTGGGATTAGATAGCCTATTAGGACTGAAGAAGAATGATTCTCCTTCTCTCAAAAGCCATTGATTGCTTATAGCCCTTCATCTAGGAGTGGGGCCTTTTGAAATTTCCCCCATCTACAGTGGCATGTCATCTGGTGGTATCATTTTACAGGCTAAGCTTAAGCTTAACTATATTGTTGAGGTTTTTGTGGGTGCAGCTTTCTTGCCATGTATAGAAGACACTATTTAAGCTGGGCGGTGGTGGTGCATGCCTTTAATTCCAGCATTCAGGAGGCAGAGGCAGGCGGATCTCTGTGAGTTCGAGGCCAGCCTGGTCTACAGAGTGAGTTCCAGGACAGCCAAAGCTACACAGAGAAACCCTGTCTTGAAAAACCAAACCAAACCAAACCAAACCAAACCAAAACAAAACAAAACAAAACAAACAAACAAAAAAGAAGGCACTATTTAAAAGCAGAAGATGTGCGAATCCTCTGGCTCTTACAATATTTCTACTCTGTCTTCTCCAGTGTTCCCTGAGCCTTGGGTGCAGGAGTTGCATTGCAGATGGATCAGTTGGGGTTGGATACTTGTGGTGGTTTGAAGAAGAATGGCCCCAGAGGCTCATATATTTGAATACTTAGTTATCAAGGAGTGGCACTACTTGAGAAGGATCAGGAGGTGTGGGCTTATTGGAGGAAGTGTGCCACTAGGGATAGGCTTTGAGATTTTGAAAGCCCAAACCAGGTCCCGTATCTCTGTCTTGCTGCTGCCTTTGGATCCACATGTAGAACTCTCAGCTACTTCTCCAGCACCATGACTGCCTGCATGCCACCATGCTGCACCATGATGATAATGGAGTAAACCCCAGAAACTGTAAGCCTGCCCCAATGAAATGCTTTCTCTCATAAGAATTGCCTTGTTCATGGTGTCTCTTCACAGCAATAGAACACTAAGACAGGATTTGTAGTGGTCTCCATCTGCTGCAAAAAAGGAGCTTCTTTGACTAGGGTGGGAACTACATTTATCTGTGGTTGTAAGAATGAGTAGCCTCTTCCAGGGATGAGCACTTTTACTCATTGTCCAGTGCAGAGTAGGCAGCCTTGAAACCATATATACACCAACAATAAAAATAGACTCAGCAGGCTGTCTATATGTGTATTTGTGCATACACATAACACACATATGTATTTAACAACAATAAAGAAAAAGGCTATCAACTTGAGGGTAGAGGAGGACATGGGAGGGGCTAGAGTGAGGGTGGTGGGGGAGGGACGGGAAAGAGGAAAAGGAAGGGGAAGGTAGTGTAATTCTTAGGAGGCACACATTAGAGAAAGCCTTAGAGGAACCAGAACTGTTAAACACACAGGCCTTTCTCCTACAAGAGAAGAAAACGGTTGATGCCAGGTCACCTGGAAGGCTGGGGTGGATGCTGTCTAACAACCTAGTGATCTTTCACTATTCGGTGGAGCCAGGCTTCCTGAATCCCCCCAAATCCCGAACATTGTTTAGGCCCTTATCTTCAGTTTTGTCTCTCAGTGAATAGAACCCATCCTTATGAAAAAGGTCCCATGTACTTTGCATCAATAAAATCTATTCCTATGCTTGTTACAAATCCTTCCTCCCTAGACCCTTACCCTGCGCACTGTTTATCAGTCAACAGAACCCATTTTGGCGGGGGCCAGGGACTGGTGGTTGAGACAGAGTTTCTCTGTGTAGCCCTGGCTGTCCTGGAACTCACTCTGTAGACCAGGCTGGCTTTGAACTCAGAGATCCACCTGCCTCTGCCTTCCGAGTGCTGGCATTAAAGGTGGGCACCACCACTGCCAGGCATAGAACTCATTCTTATTGTCAAGGTCACAGGTGCTTTGCTATAGAGATGTACTTTGCAAGGGAGTTGCAATGTAACCATCCCTGAAGCTTTGTTGTGATAATTGTCATGTGGATGGAGACTTTCCCCAAAGTTTCACCATGCTTAAACGTGTAAGGAAAATAAACTGTGAGGCCAGTTGCTGTGAGTCTTTGACCCAGCACCTGCTAAAGTGGTGTTGACCTGAGTTTCACTCTTCACCTTGCACGGATCTTTGACACTTGCAAGGACCCTGGCATAATTCTATTTTAATTAAAACACATAAAAGATATAAAAATATTAAAGTGATTAAGTATTTAGAATATAGTTAGAAATTAAAACTGGCTGGAGAGATGACTCAGAGATTAAGAGCACTTGCTGCTCTTCCAGAGGTCCTGAGTTCAATTCCTGGCAACCACATGGTGGCTCACAACCATCTATAATGAGATCTGGTGTCCTCTTCTGGCCTGCAGATATACATGCAGGCAGAACACTGTATACATAATGAATAAATAAATCTTAAAAAAAAAAGCTGACTTAGGAAAGTGGCAGGAGTAGGTTCCTCTAGGGTCTGTGATCTCATCAGCCAAGGGTAGTTGGCTGGGTTTACAGTACCAGGCATGAATTCCTTCCAGCTGAGTGGGCCTTGAGTGCAATTAGACAGCTGCTATTTATCCCTGAGATGTAAGTGCCACTATTGCACTGTGGAGGATATCTTACTATGCTGGTTATTGCTGTGATGTCTAGGCTTTAGAGCTTGGTGTGGTGATATTGTGTTCCCCAATATATTGTGCACCTTAATAAACTATCTGGGGTCAGAGAACACAACAGCCGCTACATAGACATAGAGGCCAGAAAATGGTGGTACACATGCACACACACACCTTTAATCCTAGCATTCTGGAGGCAGAGATCCACCCGGATCTCTTTGAGTTCAAAGCCACACTGGAAACAGCCAGGCATGGTGACAAATGCCTTTAATCCCAGGAAGTGATGGCAGGAAGCAGAAAGGTATATAAGGTATGAAAACCAGGAACTAGCATCTGTTAAGCTTTTAGGCTTTTGAGCAGCAGTTCAGCTGAGATCCATTCAGATGAGGACACAGAGGCTTCCAGTTTGAGGAAACGAGATCAGCTGAGGAACTGGCGAAGTGAGGTTAGCTGTGGCTGGTTCTGTCTCTCTGATCTTTCAGCGTTCACCCCAATACCTGACTCCGGGTTTGTTTTTTATTAATAAGACCTTTTAAGATTCGTGTTACAGCTTGGACTATTGATTGCTTTTCTCCCTTGGCAGCTTGTATAACGCCTTCTGGTCACCTTCTTGTATAACTTTTAGGTCAGTTCCAGGTCAATTCCTCTACGTCCTATGTCTGAAGTATGGGGTGTCTTCAGCAATAGTATCTTACCTTATGGGAGGAAACCAAGGACAATGGCCATAGCATATATTGTTTTGGGAATCTCTTGGATTCCCCTGATGAAAAGTGTGAAGAGAGGTTTGTCATGCCTAGCACTGAAGATTTTATTAGATAGTTCTATTACTTTTTCAGTTGCCATAAAAAAACAAAACAAAACAAAACAAAACACCATGGCCAAAATAAGAAGAAAAGAGCGTATTTTGGCAGAGTTGCAGAGTGATAACAGTTCATCATGGCAGGGAAGAGGTATAGCAGCGAGAGGCAGACATGGCAGGAGCTGAGAGCTCACACCTTCAAACACAAGCAGAGAGAGCAAACTGACATACGACGCCGTTCTTCAGCAAGGGCACACATCCTAAACCTCCTCAAAGATCGCCACCAACCTGGGATCAAGTGTTCAGATATCTGAGCGTACAGGGAGCCATTCTCATTGAAACCACTACCTTCCAGGCCTCCATAAGCTCACAGCTATTTTATAATTCAAAATGCATTCAGTCCAAGTTTAAAAGTCCCCAAGGTCTTTTCAACAGTTCCAAAGTCCAAAGTCTCCTTTGAGGCAATCTCTTCATTATAAACCTCTGTAAAATAAAAAAAGCAAATAAATTATGTACTTCCAACATACAATGAGCTGGAGTATACATTACCATTTCAAAAGAGAACATTGGGAGCGTAGTGAGGAAACTCTGGACCAAAAGAAGACCAGGACCCAGCAGAGCAAACACCAAATCCTGTGACTTCCTGTGTCAAAGGGCTTAGATGTTTGTGCCTCACCAGCCTTGCAGCCTGCAAAGTACATCTCTCTTTGGGCTGGTTCAATCCCTGGATGGTTCAATCCCTGTATCTCTTTGGCAGATATCCCCTGGCTCTGGCACCTCTAATACTCTGGCGTCTTGGGCTCTTCTCTGAAACCCGGGATTCACTTTCATAGTGTCCTATAATGGCCTCTCAGGGCTGTACCATTAAGTTTCCTAGTGTTCTTTTCCCCCTCCAAACTGCACATTTTTGTATTTATTTCTGCCCAACTTGCTCTTTTCATTTTAAACCTGCACATGCATTACTAATAACAGCCATGCTACATACAGATGGAATGTTATGCTGTCTTGAAACTTCCTCCACCAAAGAAATGAGTCCATTGCTTTTCAATTTAGCCTCAGGTAAATCATTAGAATATGGGAGGTTCTTTAATAGCCTCTAGTGCAGCGCTGAAGATTGCTCCTGTCCGAAACCTCTTGTCCCAGGCCTCCATAGTCCACATTGCTCTCTGCACTACAATCTTTCGGGCTCCTACTAGAACGGTCCTGTAAATTCTGTTTAGAGCTGGGGTGGGAGCACATGCATTTAATCTCAGCACTCAGGAGGCAGAGGCAGGAGGATCTCTTTCTTTGAGGCTAGCCCAGTCTACAAAGGGACTTCCAGGACAGCCAGGGCTACTCAGAGAAACCCTATCTTAACCAAAATAATAACAACAACAACAACTAAACTCTGCTTACAGCATTCAACTGTTTTTCTAATCCAAGGTTCTAAAGTCTTCCACATTCCTCCAAAGAATAACATGGCCAGGTTCTCCACAGTAACAGCTCACTCTCTGTACCAACTTCTGTATTTGTTACTCTTACATGGCTGTGATAACATGACCCAAAGCAACCTATAGAAGAAAGAGGTTATATTGGCTCATGTTTTCAGAGGGATAAGAATCCAACAGGGTAGGGAGGAGGTCTGGTGGCTACCTTATGTGTTATGTATTTTGTTTTGCTTTTTGTTTTTCGAGACAGGGTTTCTCTATGTAGCCCTGGCTGACCTGGAATGCACTCTATAGACCAGACCTTAAATTCAGAGATCTGCCTGCCTCTTCCTCCTGAGTACTGGGATGGAAGGTGTGTGCCACCATGCCCAGCTTTATTCTGAGATAATCATGAAATAATGTTTTCCCATGGCTTTTTCAAATATCCTAAGTGTTATTGATCTCTCCGCCCTCCCTCTGCCTCTGTTTTTTCCGTGTTGACTTTCTTTCATCCACATTATTGATTTTCACAATTTTTAAAGTTTATTTTCTATGTTTTGACCTATCAAGCCAGCCAAAAGTCACCCAAAATTCCTGTATGGATGAGGAAGGAACTCATGAGTCCCTATCCCTAACTGAGGAGCTATCTGCAGTTGCTAGATTCTGGGGAGGGAGAATTATTGTTTGTAGAGGTGTGGCCACAGTAGGTTGCCCATGCTCCAGGGGGTGGCCTCACACTCATGTACATATAGGTGGTAATAACAGGACTTAGTGAATTATTACAAACAAACAAACAATAAAGATGACACAGACTTGGGAGGGAGATATGTTGATGGGATCCACAGGAAGTTGAAGGGGGCCAATGTGGAATGGATATGATAATATTTTATTGCATACATGTGTGAAATTCTCAAAGATTAAAAAAAAGATCTTATCCAATAAAGTCAAGGGCCAGGGATGTAATTCAGCAATAGAATCTTCACTTAGCATTCAAGGTCCTGAATTTGGTCCCAAGCACTATAATTATCATCATCTTTATCATCGACACCACCACTACCACCATCATCACCACCACCATCATCATAACCTCCACCATCACCACCACCACCCATCATTAATACAACATGATAAAACTAAAATAAGCTTGACACCACAGATTGTAGTTAATCTGTCTAAAGACATTGAATTATGCACAAGATGGAAGGGATATTAATTTACTTTATGTTGTTTCCATGTTGAAAATATAAGGCTACTCATTAAAGGCACAGGAGTAGAATCCATAACTGCCTAAATTGTGAAGGAAATTATTTAAGAAAAAACAAAATTGTGGTGCTTGGGTTGGAATCCAGGATCTTAGTGATGTAGGTATAACTCAATGTTCTGAGTTATACCCCATGCTCTAATTGATTTTTTTTGTTTTGTTTTTTGAGACAAGGTTTCTCCTTATAGCCCTGGCTGTCCTGGAACTCACTCTGTAGACCAGGTTGGCCTCAAACTCAGAGAGTCACTTACCTCTGCCTCCTGAGTGCTGGGATTAAAGGTACGCACTACCACTGCCCAAAATTCTAATAAAATTTTTTAATTTTTATTAAAATTGAAAGGCAAATGGATTTCTGGGTTCGAGGCCAGCCTGGTCTACAGAGTGAGTTCCATGACAGCCAGGGCTGCATAGAGAAACCCTGTCTCAAACCAAAACCAAAACAAACAAAAATTTAATTGGAAAAAAGTAACAGAAAACTGTAAACAGTTTGGCCCACCAGCATTTTAAAATGACTTTTCCCTCAGTTACAGTTGACAGTACACTGATGTGCTTAGGACTCCCTGTGGACGGATTTAATGTGGTCACCCTCAGTACAGGGATCACATTTCTACCCTTACAGTGTCACTCCATAGGAGACCAGCTGTTCTGTGCCCTGTTTTGTTTAGGATTCACTGTGACTGCTAGATCTGAAGATTCTTCCTACTTCAGGAATGATAATAACTCTCAGCTCTTTTTCCTTTTGCATGCTACCCTCTTTCCTTCTGCAAATTCAAGAAGATGCGCTGTAATTTCACTTATGGTTTCCATGTCAGGATTTCTTTTACACAATTTCAATTTTGGTACTTTCCATGGGAGACCAGCTGTTCTGTGGCCAGGAATGGCAGCCTGTGTTCCCTCCATATGCTCGCCATTGGCACCTCTCCACCCAGAGGCCAGAAGCAGCTGCCTGTAGATCTCTCAAGAATCAGTGCCTGTCACATGGGACAGTATCACAATTCCGTTCTTCCCCAAGTATTAAACAAATGTGCTTTGAAAATAAAGAAAATGTAAAGAAAGCAACAAACAACAAAAATCTTATCTGTTGATCCTTTTACTGCTAACTCACATTATCGCACTGATTCATTCTTGTGGATTTTTTTTTCTAGACTCAATATCACAATATGTACACTATTTTGTATCCAGTGCCTTTAAGTCACCATGGGCATATTTTACCACTATTTGAATATTCTTTAAAAGCGTAACGTTTAGTACATTATTTGGATGCACGTTGACCATTTTAGTAAACCCACCAGAATATATATATCCTGCTGTGGCAACAGACACAGTATCCTACCTGAGCAGAGGGAGCCGGGCCCTTATATACCACCGACTCCACCCACTACACCACTGACTCCACCCATACGCCACTGACTCCACCCACTTGTCTTTCTCTGGCAGATTTCTGTCCAGAGGTTCCTGGCAGGAAAGAGCAAGCTTCATATGAAAGGTGGCTGCCTCTTGTATGGGTACCTGAAGCTACTGCCCATGTTCCTCATGGTGATGCCAGGGATGATCAGCCGCATCCTGTTCCCAGGTAAATTCTTGATCCTGACATGCTCTTAGAGGTCTCCTGTGGTATACTAGTTACTGAATTGCCTCAAGTGCCTCTTCAGAATGTATTTGAGTAGAAACTCTTGAGATGGACAGCAGTACGAAAACCCCAAAGCAATAAGAAAAGGAAGAACGGATCCAAGCACTTCCTCTAATGAGACAGTCACGATCCCCCCACCAGAGACCCAGACACAATTCGGGACAGTCTTCAGGAATTTGGATTGCTCTGTCACTTCACAGGCCTTATGCTGTGTGCATCAGGTGCTGTACTGGGATCTCTTTGACGTAGTAAGCATTTCTCACAGCCCTAGACCGAGCATTCCCAGCACTCACTGAACTCGTGAGGCAATTTGGAAGAGGCTGATGTGGGTGGAAGGAAAGAAAGACTTGGAGAAAGATCCTCATTCTTTTTTTTTCCCTTTGGTTTTTCAAGACAGGGTTTCTCTGAGTAGTTTTGGTGCCTGTCCTGGATCTCACTCTGTAGACCAGGCTGGCCTTGAACTCACATAGATCCTCCTGGCTCTGCCTCTCAAGTGCTGGGATTAAAGGCGTGCGCCACTGCTGCCCGGCTGGCCCTCCTTCTTTCTATTAAAAGCTATTAACAATTACCCACTTCTCCTAATGAGTGATCAGAATTCCATAATGTATTACACCCCCAATATCAACTGAGTTTGGCTAGCTTAACTTGTCTCTCAGGCAATGTGAGCCTGCTTATTCATTAGGTAAGGGAACATTTACTAGCCTGGTAGGTATAGCTGCAAAAGTAGTATCCTGGTTAAATTTTGTTGCTGTGATAAAACACCATAACTAAAAGTAACTTGGTGGGGGGGAGGGTTTATTTGTCTTATATTTTCAGATGACTGTCTATTGCTGAGGGACATCAGGGCAGGGACTCAAGACAGGAATATAGAGGCAGGATCTGAAGCAGAAGCCATGGAGGAAAGCTACTTACAGTTGCTCCTCATGGCTTGCTCAGCTTGCTTTCTTATATGACCTAGAACCCCCACCCTGTGCCCTGGGGTGGCACCACCCACAGTAAGCTAGGTTCTCTCCCATCAATCATTAATTAAGAAAATGCCGGGGCTGGAGAGATGGCTCAGTGGTTAAGAGTACTAACTGCTCTTCCAGAGGTCCTGAGTTCAATTCCCAGCACCCACATGGTGGCTCACAACCATCTGTAATGAGATCTGGTGCCCTCTTCTGGCCCACAGGCATACATGCAGACAGAATGCTGTCTACATAATAAATAAAAAATATATATATTAAAAAAAAAAGAAAGAAAATGCCTCACAGATTTGCCTGCAGGCCAATCTGATGGGGACATTTTCTTAATTGAGGTTCTCTCTTCCCAGAGAGAACTTAGGTTGGGTTCTTAACTTGGGTTAAGTTCACAAAAAACTAGCAGCCCAGGTAGAACAAGTGACTTCTAGGACTGCATACTGCTCAATGCTTTGGACAAGGCCAAAGGAATGCCGAACAATTTTCAGTGCTAAGTAACATGAGCAGTAGCCATCTCTCACTCTACCCTACCCTTCAGTCTGCCCCAGACATGCTTCTCTTCCTGTGCCCATTTTTTCCCAGCTTTAATAGAGAGGAGTCTCAACATTTCTCTATTTGCTCTTCAGTAATCAAGCAGTGTTGTTAGAGCTCATAGATGTTTCTTTTTGATAAATTAGAAAATTGGCCCCTCTGCTCTCCAAGACTTGGAGTCCAATTTATTATGGTGAATCATGACCATCTTGGGGCAAAGATAATGAGTTTCTGGGTGGTTCCAACGTTAGTACATGGTGGGTGGTTCACAGATTTCCTTGACACTTCATTGAGATCTTTGAAAGCCTTGTAGAGGTCCCATGTCTTGCCCTTGGGTCAGTAGAAGGATCAGGTCATTTGACTTCTAGGATCCTGAGTCCCAGCTCTTTGTTCCAATGTGTAGAAGGATCATGAACTGGATAAATCTCCAATGGACCAGGAATCTGACATCTACCTTTATACATGTGGTTCCTAATCTGCTTCCCTTCCCCCAAGCTCAGATTTGAGAGCTCTAAACCATGATGTTGATGTGACCATTCCTTCTCGTTGCAGATCAAGTGGCATGTGTTGTACCTTCAGAATGTCAGAAGTTCTGTGGCCAACAAACCGGTTGTAGTACCCTAGCTTATCCAGTGCTGGTGCTAGGAGTGATGCCTTCTGGTAAGAAGTGGGCCTTTCCACCAAGAGCTACATGACTCTCATTGGAGAGACAGGTAGGAGTGAGAATATGGGAGTGGCTTCCTTACCAGCCAGCCCATCATTCTGCATGTAGAGGCAGTCTGTGTATTGGGAGTGGTTAGCACTGGAGCAAGCTTGCTTACCCAGGTAGGAGCATAGGCCCTTGCCTTCCTTCCAACACTGGAAGGGTGCATCCTCATGGAGGCACAACCTGCACACACCGGTTGTATTATTTATGCCATCTGCTCATTTTTTCCAGAAAATCTGTTCCTTGCAGTGTAAGGCATTGTTATAAGCCCCAGAGAACAAACACCAGCAAGAAGAGTGCTGTCCTCAAATTGCTTATTGTACAGTGGAATTAGTTAAAGAGCCACGCAGTTACCTAGCAGTCAGATAATGTTCATTATTAGGTGGACCATGAGCCTTTGCATTTATCTCCTTGTTTTGCAGGTTCTGGTAAAATGATCAAATAAATATTTTTAAAGACAACATCTGTGTTAGCTCTTGAGAGCAACATTCCCATAAACTTCAATACTGACCATGCTGCAGTCTAGGAAGGGAGCTGTCTGACTCTGAATCTGAGCCTTGGGAAGTGCCCTGTGCTAGAGCAGCCAGGGCTTTGACTGGGAGGAGTGCTTGAAGGAGAGCCAATTCTAGAATCCCAGTCTGTGTCTTCCAGCCATGAAGGGCCTATTAAAGTCAGTTATGGTACTTCTGTGGGGGGCTTCCAGGTGAGGTCCTGGTTATCTTCAGATATCTTTAGATATTGTGCTATCTCCTGATAGCACAAAGAAATTTTCAAACAGAGCCATCCCCGAAGAACTGTCCTAACTAGTCTTATTCAATAAAAACCCAGAGTCAGATGTTAGGGTGAAAGCTGAAAGATCAGAGAAGCAAGGGAGCAGCCACAGTCACTTCTTACCTCTACGAATCCTCTGACCAAATGGGGCCAAGATCCTGTCTCCACCCACCTTATATTCCTGTCTCTACCTCTCTAGTGCTGGGATTAAAGGCATGCACCACCACCATCTGGCTCTGTTTCTCTTAGATTGGTTCAACCTAATGTAGTCCAGAGTGACCTTCAACTCATGATCTTTCTGCTTCCTTCTCCCAAGTGCTGGGATTAAAGGTGTGTGCTACCACTGCCTGGCCTCTATGATTAACTAGTGGCTAGCTCTACCCTCTGATCTCCAGGCAAGCTTTATTTGTCAGAACAGAAACAAAATATTACACATTTCTCCCTTTTTGTCAAAACAGAAAGCAAAGGTTTTAAATAACATAGAAAAACTATTATACATTAAGTACAATAACTATATACAAATATATACAGGCAATAATTACATTAACAATGTCTAATCCATTAGCATTTGACAAATTCAGAGAAAACACTCCACTGTCAATCCTATCTTGGTGAGTTCAAAGTGTTGTACCTAATTCACTTTCTATCCTAACTTATATTACCACATTTCTATACCCCACTTTTCTTTTTACCGTGAGATCCCTGAATCTAATCTCCTTTGTTCAGCTTTTTCCTTGACCATTACCAATAGCAACTTGTACCCAACTCTTGTTAAATGATAACAAATATCCATAACCCATCTTTTGGGAATGTGGGTGTAGTTCTCTAGACTACTTCCTGCTGATTGGGGACACTGGTAATCTTTGTGAGACCCAGGGAAAATTCAGGCTTATGGTCAAGTCCTGACTGGGGAATTCTGTGAGGCTGATCATCTCAGCCAGCAGCCTTAAAACTGTTCTGGATGTAGAACTCAGAGGAAACTTCAACAGAGGTGCTCTGAAACCTTGGATCATCTGGGCCATCTGCTCCCATTGGAGATTTTTCAGGGGTCTTCCTTAATCAAACCTCATTTTTCTTAACCCAGAATGAATCCAGAGCCTCTCATTTCCTGTGGAAATAAAAGCAGAACCTCTTTCACAAAGCAATATATCTTTTGACTTAAAATTTGAAGTCAAGATATTTTTAAAATACATAGGTTGGTTTAATTTAGTAGCTTTCACAATCGAATGTCTCTCATCAGTTATTTTCCAATTAACAGTCAAAAATCCAAAGACAACACAATAAAATATAGAGTCCAGACTCTCTGTGTATTTTCCGTCTTTACTTGGCTTATCATATTTTTATTCTATTCCCTTTTTAAGGACTTTACTATTATTTTTAATCACTTTTTAAAATCTATGACTGTTTCTACCCTCTTCTCTCTCCCAAGTCTATGTACATTTTTCAAACAAACTGTAAACCATTTAGAGATTTTTTTTCCATCTGAATCTGTCTTTATTGCATATCTCTGTCTTTTTCTGACTACATGAGCCTTGAAACTGCTAAGTGGTGAGGATAGGACCTCTACCTCTGCCCTGCCTGGTTCCCTAAGAGCTTCTCGTCCATGCTGCCATTGAGTAGCCCACTGCTCACTGCTCACAAACCCCATCAAGTGTTTGGTAGCAGGTCCTCTTAAAAAGAGCCGTGCAGTTTTTGCTGATAGCACTGAGTCAGGAATCTGTCTCTTAAAGGAGCCATGCCTCTGCTTGCCACTAGCAAACAGAGCCTACCCAAGAAAAAGCAGTTATCAAGAAGCTGAGTTTTGACTCTGTTTTTGTGTGTTTAAAATCCTTTTTAAAGCCTTTTCAGGCTTTACATGGAAATTCTTGCTGAACATTTGGGTGCCATATGAAGCGCAATCCTAACTAGTCTTATTCAATAAAAACCTGGAGTCAGATGAAAGCTGAAAGATCAGAGAAGCAAAGGAGCAGCCACAGTCACTTCTAACCTCTATGAATTCTCTGACTGAATGGGGCCAAGATTCTGTCTCCACCTTCCTAGTGCTGGGATTAAAGGTGTGTGCCACCACTGCCTGACCTCTATGGTTAACTAGTGGCTAGCTACACCCTCTGATCTCCAGGAAAGCTCTATTTGTCAGAACACAAACAAAATATCACACAACATATCCCCCTCACCAGGCAGCCTCCCAGGTAGTGGTACCAAGTTGTTACATTTCTATAGTGTTGGGCTAATGCTTTCTCTCTTTGGGCATTGTGTGAACTCACCTGCTTACTTTGTCTGTCCCTTAACAGCCTCATGGTAGGTACCATATGCCCACTTCACCGATGAAGAGTACAATATCTTCTATAGCAAGGACTTCTCCAAGCTGGGGCACAAGCAATGGCGTCCATCACACAGGGCTGTAGTAAGGATGATAAAGCCTGACACAGACCAACCCTCCAAAAAAGAATGGCTCCCATTGTTCTGTAACTCAGCAGGAACCAAGGATAGATGTAGCACAATGTCTTAGAGGGAATTCCACTCCGGGTAAAAGCTGCATGTTTTAAAGTTGGTTTGGAAGTGTTCCTTAGGAGGTCAAGGCCTTCTCTGGCCTGGTCAGAGAGCTGGCAGTCCAGGAAATGTTTTCTCTTTCTTCCAGGCCTACAAGGCTTTATGATGTCCACAGTCTGTGCCTCCATCATGTCCTCCCTGACTTCCGTCTTCAACAGTTCCAGTGCCCTGTTCACCCTGAACATCTACACTATGATTCGGCCCACAGCCACTGAAAAGGAGATCATGGTAGCTGGAAGGTGAAGTGTTCTGGTCACATTAGTCAGTAATGTCAATGATTGCCTGAAAAATGGGCTGTAATACTTGACATAGAATTATCCTTTTTTTTTTTTTTTGTGGCTGGAGGGTTATTTTTATGAAGTTTTGCAATGATAATGTAATGCTTTATCACACAGAATACTGTTTCCACATGGTAAAAAGAAAAGAAAGCAATATACATAATGATAATAAAAATGAGCACAGTTTGATGTACCTCTCCTAAATATTCCATCAAGGGATATTTATATAAGCTGACCCATTATCTCACTTGATCCTCATGAAAACTGTTAAAGGAAACTTTCACTTTTCTTTCTTTTTAATTGAAAGAAAGTTTGTCATTCAATATATTTATTCTGATCACACTTTTATCCTCCTCCAGCTCCTTCCAGATCCTCTCCATCTCTCTACCCACCCAACTCTATGGCCTTTCTTTCTCCTTTTGAAAAAACAAGCAGATAAAAAAACCCAACCCAACCCAACCAAACCAAAAAACAAGAAACACAAACACACAAAAAACAAACAAAAAACCCCCACAGAAACACAAAAAGGAAACAAAAATATACAAGCAAAAGAAAAATAAGACAAAAAAATGCCCAAACAAGCAAAATGAGACAAAAAGTCTAAAAAGTACCACTGAGTCCCTGTTGTGTTGGCCATCTGCTGCTGGGTCGAGGGCTGACTCTAAATATAGTTAATGTACCCAGTGAGACCCAAGGAGAAAACTAGTTTTCCTTTGCAAGCAGGTGTCAAATGCAGATAGCTTCTTGGTTAGGCATGGAAACCAACGTCTACTTCCCCCTCTCAGTGCTGGAACCCCATCTGGATTGAGCTTGTGTAGACCTTGTGCATATGGCCACAGTCTCTCTTCCTCCTCTTCCACACAGATCCCTGAACCCTGGGGGTAGGGATTGATGAAGGCGTGCCATTCAGGACTGAGTGCTCCAAAATCTCCCACTCTCTCTATTGTCCAGCTGTGGGTCTTGGTGAGTTAAAGCCCATTTCTCACCTTCAGTTCTATCAGATTCAGGGTATCTGGCCTCACATTTAGGTCCTCAATGCATTTGGAGTTGAGTTTTGTACAGGGTGATAAGTATGGATCTATTTGTATTCTTCTGCCTGTAGCATCTAGTCTGAGGAAAAACATTTGTTGGAGATGCTGTCTTTCCTACACTGTGTATTTCTGGCTTCTTTGTCAAAAATCAGGTGTTTTTGGATGTGTGTGTTTGCTCACACACATGTGAGGCCGATACTGTTAGTCTTTAGTCTCTCTTACTGTGTCTATTGAAGCAGGAGCTCGCAGGAACACAGAGCTCACCCTTCTGGCTAGTCTGGTTAGTCGGTTTGATCTAGGAATTCCCCGTTCCCCTCCCCCACACACTGGGATTACAGATGGGTTGCTTTGCCCATGACTTTTTTTTTTTTTTTTTTTTTTTTTTTTGTGGGTTCTGGGAATCTCGACTCGAGCCTTCACACTCCTGTGGCAAGTGCTTTACTCATGGAACCCTCTTCCCAGCCCAATATTTCAGTTTTATGTTGCTAAATAATATGTGAGAACATGAGAAGGGGCTAAATGAGATTTAAGTGTCCTAAGGTTCTAGACAGAGATATTAGAGATATGATAAAAGTAAAACTTGGGCCAGAGTATATCAATAATGCATTTAGTCCTAAACTAAGCAATACGAGAGTAGTTCAAGAATGTTTAGCAAGTTAATAGAAGGAGAATAGGGACTGATAAAATACGTGAGTAGTTCAAATTAACCCCAAAAAGATGAGAAGAAAACAGCAGGTGGACCGAGTTAAAAATGAATGGGGTAGCACACATCAAACCAAATTTATAAAAGTTATTTTATGAATTGTACAGAGACTAAATATCTGAGTTAAATAGCTAGGATTTTATGATTATAAACATTTATTTAAACCATTTGCATGTTCCTTAAAGTGATGTCCTGTTCAATATAAGACAAATGGTTTGGTAATTAAAAACCTCTCAGCACTTACCTGGAGCAACAGTGAGATGTTATTTTAAAAAGACTCCTATTGGGTTGGTGGATTGGAAGCCCTAGACTCTTTGAAAGCCACATCCTCAGGAAACCAAGAACCAGTTTCATAATACTAAGTGTTGCAACTTGGCCAGCAGGATTCCTTTAGACTGTGGGGAAGAAATGTTGAGTCAGAACCATGAAGTAGTTTATTCAGAGAGGTGAAAACCTGATCAAAACCAGAGTTTGTGGGGGAAGATATACTCAGGTTCCAAGTAGTATACCTGCTCAGAGTTGTGACCCATCTATGACCTGACTCATGAGTCTGCTTATGGGACCAGCATCTGTGTGTGACAGGCATTTCTGAGAGTTCAAGGAGGAATGCCAAGAGATGTAAGACTGGCACCAACAAGCAGTATTCTATTCTCAGTGGAATACTGAGACCTTAGTTTGGTGCCCCCAATGATGGTGGTCCAGAGGAAAGTGATAACTCAATTGTACAATGATCTAGTCCTTCTTAAATACTGTAAACATTTCTATTGAAAGAATACATGTGATTTAACTTTGTGACTTGGTTCCATGTGCACAAGGATTAACATAAAAACATAAGAAACATGAAAAAGCAAGGCAATATGATTCCTCCAAAAAAATCACTAAGCCTCTGGTGAGCATGAATTAGATGAAATTCCAAACAAAGGATTCAAAAAGACGATTATAATTATGTTCAAAGAACTCAAAGAGGACACAGATTCTTGAATGAATTTTAGGAAAACACAAATAGCTGAATGAAATCAGGAAGTCAATCCTCCCCATGTTGTATTATAGTTAAAACACAAAATATAGGACAAAGACAGTATGTTGAAAGTTGTAAGACAGAAAAACCAAGTCACAGACAAAGGCAGACACCCCAGAACAACAGCACACTTATCAACAGAGTCTTTAAAAACAAGGAGGGCTTGGAGTAAGGCGTTTCAAATTCTGAAAGACAAAACTACCAACCTAGACTGCTATATCCAACAAAACTACCTGCTGTAATTGAAGGAGAAAGAAAAACCTCCCCATGATAAAAACGGGTTACAGGAATTTATGACTATTAATCCAGCTCTATAGAAGATATTTGAAGGAATCTTTTGGACTGAAGAGAAAGAAAAGTACATCTATGAGGCTATAAGGAAGAATAAAGCATATTAGAACATCAGGTAAGCACATGAGAAATAAGAAAATATGGGGGCTGGGGATTTAGCTCAGTGGTAGAGCGCTTGCCTAGCAAGTGCAAGGCCCTGGGTTCGGTCCTCAGCTCTGAAAAAAGAAAAAAAGAAAATATACACTGTAGCTCAGTAAAGGGACAGGAATCAGTACTTAACATTTCAACAATAACTCTAAACGTTAATGGTATTGATTCTGTAATAGAGAGACACAGACTGGTAGATTGGTGTGTGTGTGTGTGTGTGTGTGTGTGCAAACATCATGGCCAGCAGAGTGTCAGTCTGTGGGAGGCAAGAAGGAAGTCTGGTTCAACATGACTCCGTAGCCAGTGTTGGTTCAAACTTCTTCAGTCTAACACTAGGCAGTATGTTTTAGACATATTTAAGTACAGCACAATTTTGAGAAAAAAAAATTCCTGGTGACAACTCAATTATGTATGCACAATAAAGCTCATGGCATGACTGCATCAAAACTTTTTGCAAAGTACATGTGACCTCTTCCATAAAGATGGGTGTCTTAGGGTTTCTATTGCTGTGATGAAACACCATGACCAAAAAACAAGTTGGGGAGGAAAGGGTTTATCTGGCTTACACTTCCCTATCACAGTTCATCACTGAAGGAAGCCAGGACAGGAACTCAAGTAGGACAGGATCTTGGAAGCAGGAGCTGATGCAAAGGCCATGGAGAGGTGCTGCTTACTGGCTTGCTCAGTATACTTTCTTATAGAACCCAGGACCACCAGCCCAGGGCAGCTCCCACACCCCCATTGATCTCTAATTGAGAAAATGCCTTACAACTGGATCGCAAGGAGGCATTTCCTCAACTGAGGCTCCTTCCTCTCTGACAGCTCTAGTTTGTGTCAAGTTGGGACACAAAACCAGTACAATGTGCTCTATAGATTGACTACCTATGGCATCATAAGGGTCTGGGGGAGGATCTGGTGTGGTCTTGGTTATACAGATAGTGCAAAAGTCACCAGGCTGTTAACCACCTCCACTCCCATTTGTAGAGTACATGTGATATCTCCCATATAGATGTGTTCTATTGACCGAGAAACGATGTTCAAGAAGAGTCTAGGGAGGATGTCTGAGATAAACAGAAGAGTCTGGGGGAGCCAAGTGTGGCCTGGCCCTACAGACAGCACAGAGGTCACCAGGCTATTAACCACACCCATTCCCAGCCTTCTGGGCAGAAGACAGGCTATACATCTCTTCCTTTGAAGAGGCAACCCTGTGTGCTTAATATTCCTGGGTTCCCTAGTGTTTATCTGTGGGAACAAGGACCTAGTGCCCTCAACAGATTGAGTTAGAAATCTCAACGGGACCCATTTTTTTATTGCCTCAAAAATGTATTTTACCACCAAAATAGATACCAGGTTATGTGAAAGGCTGGGAAAAGGCATTCCAAGCAATTGGAACTAGAAAATAAGAAGGTCTTACTATTCAAACAAAATAGACTTGAAACAAAAATTAATCCAAAGGGGTGAAGAGGGTCATTTCATCAAGAGATGAATGCTGCTGAGCTCAACTTCATAAAACAAACACCACTAGATGTAAAGAAAGAGACTAGTCCCAACTTAAAAGTGTGGGTGACCTCAATAGTCCAGTCTCTCCACAGACAGTTCATTCTAACAAAAAATAAACTGAGAAACATCTGATTTAAATGACATCATAGATCAAATAGGTCTACTAGACATTTATAGTACATTTCTTCCAAACACCGAAGAATAAAAATTCTCAGCAGGTCATGAAACTTTCCGTAAAATAGACCATAATTACAACAATAGTAGTAATAATAAAAATAAACATAAGCAACTAAGGGAAAGCTACTGGTTAGGATTTATAGGTATTTTCGCAGGAGAAAAATCTCCAAATTATCACCGAGGGTTGGTTTCATTCACAGGTTTTTTGTTATAATCTTGCTTGCTGTCACCATTGTCTGGATCCCCACTATGGAAATGGCACCCAGTGAGGCACTGTTTGAGTACATGCTGGTTTTTAAGAGCTGCCTGACCCCGAGTGTGACTGCCGTCTTTCTGCTGGCTATATTTTGTAAGAGAGTCAACGAGCAGGTGAGTACTCACGTGGAAGGGTGTGAGGGGCTGTCTTCACACTGTGGATGTCTTTGGAAGGACTGCCTTAGGGAGGTCTCTTAGGTATCAAGAGTTTACTTGAGGACATCATTTGGTTAAAGGGAGGGCACTTTTTTTTTTTTTTCCGGTTTTTCAAGACAGGGTTTCTCTGTGTAGCTTTGCGCCTTTCCTGGAACTCACTTTGTAGCCCAGGCTGGCCTTGAACTCAGAGAGATCTACCTGCCTCTGCCTCCCAAGTGCTGGGATTAAAGGTGTGTGCCACCACCGCCCAGCAAGGGAGGGCTTTTAATATAGATATGAGAGAGAACAGCCAGAGAGAGAGAGAGAGAGAGAGAGAGAGAGAGAGAGAGAGAGAGAG